>JAYKKI010000062.1:4147500-4420000 GCA_039881145.1 Druceiella hillmani
AACTATAATATTAAATGAATACCATAAACTATCCAAAAAATTTATATATGCCATAACCTAACCTAGACTAGCCCATCCAGGGCTGGGCTGGGCTGGGCTGGGTTTGAGCATTTTGTATTGGCAAAAGATATTGGCAAAAGTTGGCATTGATATTGACAAAAGTTCCTTCTGGAGAGAATAAACGCCATATAATCAAAAATAATAATAAAGATGTTATGATTCGAAATATAAACCATAGACAAATAGACTATATCTTTTTCTGAATGTTGGTACAAAACGAAAATGTAGTGATTTTCATATGATTTAAAAAAAATGTCGAAATGTTCCTGGTTGTATAGTGCATTTATACCATTTTTTCTGGTATACTTTATTTAATCATATAATATATTACATCTTATTAATATAAGAATTAGTAAACATATTAAAACACGACAATTACATTTCGCAATAAGAAATGCATTTGACAGCTATTTAATATTAAGTAACTTTTTGTTCAAAATAATAATACGTTTCGGAAGCAATAATCTTGCGAAAGCAAAATCTAATCATGGAAATAGAGTATCTGGATATATTTAATATTTTAAAAACCTGAATCATAGCCATCGTCCTAGTCTTGTTTGTAAACGAGTTGATAGCGAGGACACGATTTGCAGCCGTATTTGTTACATGTCCATATTACACTTCATAATTAGGAAGTAATCCGAAATATATGGAAAGAATCATAGCGTGTATGAAATCAGCCCGTGTAGAACATCAGCTATCAATAAAAATTGTCAACAAACGCAAGCAAATGGCCAACAAAAGACACTGCAAGCATTCAAACGCAAACGGACTACCAACGTCTATGTCATTTGTCGATGTTGCCAACTGTCAATTCTGACACAACGCGTTATGACGTTAATAATACCTTTATCATAATAGCTTTTACACTATAACAATTATTTTTAACGATAAAAAGTTGTCATTTTAATATAAAAATATATAGCATTAAATTATTCAGTTTACTTTCTGATTGGAACATCCACATAACGTGCGAGGTAAAAGAGAAAAAAATAATCGTCCAAAGAATTTCTTTTTTAATTTCACATAAACAATTAGTCCTGACCTCTAGAGATGCAAAAAATTCACCATAATTCATTAATATATTTTTAGTTTGTACTAGGTACAACTAGGCACAAATTGGCCAAGACCTTTAGTAAAAGAATATTTTTAATTACAAGCTTTTATTTCGCATCGCCATTTTGTATTTCTGAAGTTTGAGTCAATATTATTGATTCGTTAATTAATAATATTCAATATTACCAGATGATAATTTTTAGAGAAAATCGGAATACAATAACCAAAATTGTTCCACCATATCGGCGCCGCCTTTCTTGAATTGTTACCTTCAATATCGCCAGATGGCAACATTTATTCGAATCCGATCACAATAGCCAAAATTCGTATGCCATATTGGATCCGCCATTTATAATTTCTAAATGTCAACTTCAAATTCGTTATTTGTAATCTTTAGAATCCCCTGATACGTAATTTCGGTCAATTTAAATTAGAAATGACAATTCTTTTTCGCCATATTAGCGCGCTGGTATCTTGAATTATTTTATGAAAGTATCAAATTGTATTACCAGATATGTAAAATTTCAGTTCGACCAATTGATAAAAAATAGTTAAACCGGAAAGACATTCGAAGCAGATTAAATATAATATTGTAAAAAATAGTCGCATTAAAAACGAGAAAATAGGCTATTTGACTCATTCTAAATTTTTATATTTTTCGTACAATATTGTGAAATATAAGTTAACTAAAAACCAGTCTTGAAAAAAAATCAAAAATTGATTGAAAAATAAGCCAGTTGTAGGCTTCTAAATTTGAAGATACGGATAGAGTTAGGTATATCCCTGTCTCTTTTCCTCTCGTAGAATATAATGTGCAATATTAAAAATGACCTCACACCAAGATTAAATTTAAATTTTTATAACTCGGTCAATTTTTAAGGTTATTAAAAAATGTTTACTCTTCATCAACTTGTACCTTGAAATTATGATTAATGAAATAAAAAAAAATTAGTCAAATACCCAATTACGTAGTCTTTTAAGAACCATTTTTAGAGCGCTTATGGCGTGTTTATGTAATGTAATGTGATTTGGTTTAAATATTACTAAACATAATTGAAGTTTCCGCTATTGTACTCATTAGAATCTAGGAAAGTAACCAATTTATGTGAATGCGGCCTCGTAAGTTTGAGACACGGGGAAAAGGGCCTATTAATGATCATAACATGTTTCACTATAAGTTACGGAATAGTTTTTAATATTAAGTGGTTAATGAAGCGATCGAGATTTAACGGAAATACCTGTTACAATCGTAGCCTGCGACTAGAATATCTCAAACCGCAGAATTCGTTTTGTGACTTCACAGAAAGTGCGTACTTTCTGTGAAGTCACTTGGCTTGTAATGTATCAAGTGGGAAGTTCTTACTGAAAATAATCAAATAAAAAAAGGAAGTTGTGATTATAAGCTAAGAGATGGAGTATGAAAGATTTACGACCAAAGAGGTACGACCATTTCGTCGATGCATGGTGAGTTTACTGAAGACGCTATCTGGATCACAGTAGAGCGGAGAGGTAAAGTTAACGAGAGTGGAAAAGATAATCGTCTGTTTCGCTCGCTATCGTTACATTTATATATGCGCGAATAAGATAAAAAATGACACAAAAATTATTTGTATTTGGAATTATTTCACTTTCGTATAGAGAAATGGTAAAAAGTATCGTTTTCACTGCCCACCGTGAAAGTGGCTTTGGATTCTAATTTACAGGGTGATCCATATCTACGACCTTATAAAAAGACAAAGAATTTATTGTGTAATCACTTAACTGTTGTACATATATTGTGACGTGAACGAATTATGCTCCATTATAACGGTATGCTAAAGACTAGTTGTCCCGGTAAAACCAATTTTCCTAATTTTTTTTAACTTTCCATTTTATTTTTGTAAAGATTTTGATTCGTTGTACAATTTTTATCGCTAAATTTTAAGAGTTTCAAACTGTTTTCCAAATTTGCCACAAGCCGTTGCCTGGCGATCTAGATGATAAAAAGCATATTTACCAGCCGCAATTTTTTTCTAATCCACCAAATTTTGTCATCATTTCTTACCAGAATAGAATGTGGTTTAAGTTTAATTTTCATATTTAATTACTAAGCAAAGCCTACGCACTAACTTCGGATCACTGTGCGGTGGTCTCGTAACGATACCTATTTTACTAAAATTTTTTGAACAACTGAATTTTCTCAATACTAAAATATCTAAATTTTCCACAAGCCGTTGCCTGTCGTTATACATGGTAAAAAGCGTATTCATGAGTCGCAATTTTTATCGAATCCACTAATTTTTTTCATTACCTGCTACCAGAATAGAATGCGGTTTATGTTTAATTTTGTAATTTAATTACTAAGTAAAGCCTACGCACTAAGTTCGAATCACTGTGCGGTGGTCGCGCAAAAATACCTATTTTACTAAAAAATTTTGAACAATTGAATTGTCTCACATCATTAATTGAATAACATAAAACACTATATATATATATATATATATATATATATATATATATATATATATATATATATATATATATATATATATACAAGATGCCCATATCTATACATATAAATAAAAGTGAATATCTGTGACTTTTCAATAAATACCTGCTTTTAGGCTTGAGTTCCGTGCAAAATACCCAAACATAAAAAAACCTTTGTAGAATTAATGTCTGTATATCTGCCTACCTGCCTACCTGTCTGTATTTTGTCTATGTTTGTGCGGGCTAAACTCGGAAATGGTTAACTGTGTCGCAAAGTGTGTCATAAATGCATATAGATGCAAAGTGTGTTGTAAATGCATATGTGAGCACAATGTGCACGGTTTCATCTTGATACCTCAAAATATTTAGAAGGGAGTTCAAAAAAGTATCTTGATGGTGGGCAGTAGGAGGCTGTGGGAATTCACGGGAGTGGGCGGAATGAAGAGGAGAGAGAACGCAAGTTGGCCTGGGCGGACTTTAAACTAAACTAATTATTTGTGCCTAAGAACAGAGCATAAAATAAATACATTTAAATACTGGACTCGCATATCAGAATTTCACGCAGAAGAAGTCGCAATTCACTCCTAGTTATGAATATAAACGTAATTCGTTACTCAAAAATCGACATGTAAAATTAAACATATTAATAAATATACATAATTACAGATACAATTATAATGATATATATATATATATACATATATATATAAATAATGACATATTATCAGTGTAATAATTAGTCTATTTCTAAAAGTTGAGAGTAGTTTTAGATCACGCACTTCCTAAAATTCCTTAATAATTATATAGATATTAATTCAGTTTTGGAATTAGGTATTTTTATACTTATATACGGGCCAAAAAAGTTTCTGCCGTTTTGTATCCCTCAATACTGATCCAATATTCTGCCCTGTTCAGCTATTACATACACCCTGACGTCTCTTGATACGTCTAATAAGCGTTGCCCCAGGTTTTGACATTGTCTTCTTATTAATGAACAACGTCAGGAAAACGATTGAGAATGTTTGAATAGTTAACGTTTTTACAATATCTATGTAACTTAAGTTGAAATCCTAATATGACAATTAATGCACAATCTTGTGCATTAATTGTCATATTAGGATTCAACTCAAGGATCATTTAGGATTTCAGTATTTGCGTGTCCAATCAATAAATCTTTAATTTAACACATTTAAATAAAATAACTTAAGTAAATAAACAAAATAGTAATAACTATTTTACTTTCTAAATATGTAAACCTCCATACATGCAAGTACACAGTTATACATTTGCTGTATGGTTTAAGAAGCCTTATCTAGGTTTATATGCACTCCGCTTCTCAAGGATGCCTTGCAAGTGTCTAGACGTAAACGGAAATAGGTTCTGCAGAAGTATTTAAATCTATACATTCTTTATCAGCACTATCGCACTTCTTCCGCCATCCCATTTTTGACATTGTTTTCAAATCTTCACAAATTTCTTTTCTCAAATATTCTGTAATGAGCTCATTTTACATAAATCAATTAGCATTTATCCTTCTTTTGTATTGTGTACGAATGACTCATTGTCGACCGTAATTGTAGACTCCGTTACGTGTAGCTACTCCAGTTTTGTTTTAAGTTCTTTGTTCTTTGCTATTGTCATAAGTTTTAACTGTGAAGGTTCTATTTGTATATTACAAGTATATCACACTACCAAGTTCGTGCAAAAGATATTTCTATGATATCCTGCATGAATTGATAAGGTTACTCCTCTTTTTTATTTTCAATCGATTTTCTTCAAGTTACTAGAATTAAGCTATTCTCCATAATTAGAAAAAGACTTTCGTTCTTCATGCCTAACAAATTCCATCCTTCATATAGCCACCATTTTATTGCAGCACCATAATTTGGAACCATAGGTACCAGTATTTTCCATTTTTCGCGGATATTCCCTGGACTATAGATACCAGTACTTTCCATTTTTCCTGGATATACAATCGCTAAATCACGTAGCTACTATTAATTTTTAACGATGAGTGAACAAAATCTCCATCCCTAACCTTATCCACAATTCCTTAATCAGACCGTCTCCTCTTGTTTCTACTTGTATAATCTTCCAAGTAAAATAGTCTTCTTTTTGCGCTCGCCATATTCAAGACTTTTCATTTCATTTTTACTTGTTCGTATGATATTGAGCATTTTCTTTAAAAACCACACCTAGGAAGATTCTATTTTACGTATGCGATTTTTATACAGAAGCCATGGTTTACATCTATATTAGAGTTATTGCCGCCATATCATGAAAGTATTTTCTTGTAAGGATTAAAGTAAACCAAATGAAACAAAATCCTTATGATAACCAGTTAATAAATTTCAATATTTCTCCACAAATATATATTTCTTTATATACTTCCATAACTCAAGACTCACTTGTTAGATTTTCACATAGTTTCTACTTATGTAAAGTCATATAATATGACCAGATTGCCGCTATATTATGAGAGTATTATTTCTTTGTGAGAATTAAAATAAACCAAATGAAACAAAATCCTTATGATAACCAGTTATAAATTTCAATATTTCTCCACAAATATATATTTCTTTATGTACTTCCATAACTCAAGTCTCGCTTGTTAGATTTTCACATAGTTTCTACTTATTTAAAGTCATATAATATGACCAGATGGCCGCTATATTATGAGAGTATTATTTCTTTGTGAGAATTAAAATAAACCAAATGAAACAAAATCCTTATGATAACCAGTTAATAAATTTCAATATTACTCCACAAATATATATTTCTTTATATACTTCCATAACTCAAGACTCACTTGTTAGATTTTCACATAGTTTCTACTTATGTAAAGTCATATAATATGACCAGATTGCCGCTATATTATGAGAGTATTATTTCTTTGTGAGAATTAAAATAAACCAAATGAAACAAAATCCTTATGATAACCAGTTATAAATTTCAATATTTCTCCACAAATATATATTTCTTTATGTACTTCCATAACTCAAGTCTCGCTTGTTAGATTTTCACATAGTTTCTACTTATTTAAAGTCATATAATATGACCAGATGGCCGCTATATTATGAGAGTATTATTTCTTTGTGAGAATTAAAATAAACCAAATGAAACAAAATCCTTATGATAACCAGTTATAAATTTCAATATTTCTCCACAAATATATATTTCTTTATGTACTTCCATAACTCAAGTCTCGCTTGTTAGATTTTCACATAGTTTCTACTTATTTAAAGTCATATAATATGACCAGATTGCCGCTATATTATGAGAGTATTATTTCTTTGTGAGGATTAAAATAAACCAAATGAAACAAAATCCTTATGATAACCAGTTATAAATTTCAATATTTCTCCACAAATATATATTTCTTTATGTACTTCCATAAATCAAGACTCGCTTGTTAGATTTTCACATAGTTTCTACTTATGTAAAGTCATATAATATGACCAGATTTTTGTTCCTATTTTATTATGTTATATTAGTATTAGCATATAGTAGTCAATTGCAAAATTTGTGAATAGAGAAAAAAAATTTCGATGTTACATATGTACGTCTATAGCTTCAAAATTATTGTGTTGTGAGTGATAGAAAATCTCTATGCTTCTGTATTTTTTTTACCTTTATATGAAATTATAATATATTTAATGGCTAGGCTTTATGCCGACTAACCGACTACTCGGCTTATGAATTACCGACGAATCGGCCGACTAGCCTGCGAATGGGGATTACTTTGAGACCGTCCGTAGTTTGTGGAGTTTATTATTAAATAACCAACAAGTATGCTCGTTTACGAAAAAAAACCACTGGGATAACAATGAAGTTAAAAAAGTAAATTAAAAAAATAATGTTGTCACCTTTAATAATTCTGTAATATTTTTCTACATGTTTTATTATCCTTTATGATGGATTCAAAAAAGGGTGCGTGTACTTATGTACGCGCGTGAGAAGTTATACTTCTTTGGCATCATTAAATAATACATACGGATAGATAACCTCAATTATATTGGAGCACTTGAAAAAGTCTATAAACACATTTTTTTCACTAATATTTACGAATCTAAATATATTATTTCTAAAATGTGTTTTTTGGTTGAGCGGCTCGATCTCTTTAACTACTGCACCAAAAAAAATAAAAAAAATACCCACTTAAAGCTTATGTTTTCTACTTTGGGCGAAAAATATAAAAAAATTCGAAAAAAATCTTTTTGTTAATAAACAAATTAATTTTTATAACAATTGGCATGAGCGCCATCTGTGGGCGACACATCAAATATCTTAGCCAAATTGTATACTTGGAACACGCTAGATGGCGATATAGTGCGAAGACTTCGCACGGGTCAGCTAGTAGTAAATATATTAATCAAAATATTGAATTTAAATCACTACTGAATATAATTTATCAGCACATATATAAATCGCACCTATATGAAACTAAAACACGTGTGTGAATATAGACACTAGAAACATGTGAATAAATACTATGAATATGAAAACAGTGAACAGAGGCGACGATGGTGCCAATAGCTTTTGTTTCGAGGCTGCAACCGCTGCAACTTCATACTGTAACTTTTGTGTGACGAATCTTAAAATTTCACTCTCATCATTTTTTCATAACGCGCCTAAAGAAGTATAACTTCAATAAATTATTTATTTTAATTTTTTTTCAATTTTGCTTTTTTTCTTCATTGGTGGAATAGGCAATTTTTTCTCGATTTTATCGGTATTTGTTATAGAATTCTAACTAAACATTTAAGGTTAAAAACTAGATTTTTAATTCTGAATAGTCCAATGCTAATGTTCTAAACAATGCTGTTTAGCGAGCTTTGAAACTTGTTTTTATTAAATATTGTATTTATTCATACAACATAATATTATCCATGTTTGAAATAGTCTCATCAAAACCATTGATACAATACTCCTCTCGAACGCGTTTCCGAATTGTTATTTTTCGTTGGACAAAATGATGACTCTCAGCCGTCAAAGGGCATAGATTATGACGTCATGGACCTAAGGACACTCAGAAGATTAATTGAGTAAAATACGCAGCCAAGTAATAATTTGTACTCTATTAAAGTAACATAAATTAAATAACAAAAAACAAAGTCTAATTCAATTATTGTTATTTAATCTATGTTACTTTAATAGAGTACAAAATATTATTTGATTATACGTTTTTTAATAATAGAATACTTATTTTTCTTTGGGTTTCAAAGAATTTATAATTGATAAGTTATAGGTTATAAATAGTTCGTAATTGTTAATCTTGTAACAATTAAGATGAAATATCAAAAATTGGTGTCTTAGTTACTTATCCGCGCATATCATTTTTGACTAATGGTTGTGATTGAATAGTAGATACAATTTGAACGACAGATCAAAACACTGGACAGTTTAGAACACTAAAAATATGACCACGAGACAAAAAGTTCCATAAATAGAATAATCTCAATAAATAGTGTTTATGTCTACAAAAGAAGATCAGTACCCAAAAACATGTCAAGTGACCCAAGAGACAAAAAAGTTTGGGGGCCTCAGGTTTAAAACACAACCAATGAAAAATAAATGAGATGATTATAATTTAATAATCATCTTTTCACTTAAAAACACATTTTACAATTTAATAAATAGGCAAAAAATGCCCGCCCCCTCGTCCCTCTTCTTAAATCCGAAACTCCTGAACCTGTGTGAATGAAAATTATGAAAAAATACAGAATGTTTACAAACCTACCTATGGTTGAAGGACAACGATAACAATGTTTATTAAAACAATAAGGGTCGCCGTAATGTGTTGGGTTTGTACAAGGCATACGGCCTCTGGCGGCATGGCGCACCGTTGGGATCCGGGTTTGATTCCCGGCCACTCGTCGAGCTGGGTTAGACTCGTTATTCTGGTTGGTTGTAAGAAATTGCTCTTGTAGCAAAAAGTCTGACATGTGTATCAATTATATACATTAAAACATGTAATAAAAAAATAATTAATTATTTTAATGATTCTAGATGTCACAGTTTTAGATAGATTGCCTAGAATATATATTTCAATATACTTATTTATATTAGGTAATATTAAATACTGATTGTTCTAGGATGTCCTTATTAATAACGACTTAAGATAAATAAATTAATTTCACTTCAAACGAGGTACGGAACCCACGATGCACGAGCCACGTTCGTACTTGGTCGGTTTTTAATTTTCTCTCACTATTGACTTATCTTATACTTGGCTTTAATTTTCTATTGTATTATATCACTCAGGTAAATATTAAATATACTCTTAAACATCAAATGTAATCCATATTGGTTCATTAATGTTGTAAGTCCTAAATCCGCATATGACACTTAGATATTTTTTGTTTTCTTGTTTTTTACGCCTTTAAGATCGCTTTCCATTAATTTCGATTTCGGTTTTTTTAGTCCTTTAATCGTCCTTATTGTCGCTCGAAATTTAAAATAATATTTTTCTGAAAACACAAAATGCTTTTGTATCCTGTTAACTAGTATGGTATATAAGACCTTTTAACAATAATAAAATTATTTCCAGAAATGTGCACAATAACAAATCACTAAAAAGCTTACCGAAACTACCTATGACTGTTTGGGAGGGAGAGGAGGGGAAGAGGGGGAAGGAAGTTGCCACGTTACCTGCGCGGTGCAATTGTAGGCCCAGATGAACTTGAAACGATTAGAAATGTTTTCTAAAATAAAAAAGTCTTCAAACAAATTCAACATTTAAATTTTAGCTTTTTTCATATTCCTGACTGCTTATTAGTCTTTAATTTCTTACTACATACAGATACTGTGCGCCTCACGTTCGTGAGAAGCGCTCTTTGAAATTAAAAAAAAAAGTTTTGTTCAAGTGTTATAAATTTCATTTCAGTTGAACGTTTTACTTTGGAAAAAAGTTGAAGGTTAGAAAAAAAATTATTGCCCGTAATTTTAAAAATAAAAACTATAACCAAATACACAAAGAAGAGCTTCATATTGCAATAACATTTAAAAAAATATTTAATTTTAATCATCAACTGATCTCTTCCCGCTGCATACCATGGACAAAAAAAATACAGTGAACATAGAAATAATTAAAACTACACAGCGAGGTCAACAATAATTCAATCAAGCGACAACTTCACGACGCTAGTGACGTAAATTCAAATAGAAATCCATGCACAATTTATAGTAAGTTGATATCCACGTGTGCACGCAAATATCGCTTTTATTTTGTTGATGTAAACGACATAATGGTGTATAATGATACGAAACAAAAACCGGCTCTTAATTTTAAACCAAGAATGTTTTTTTATATTATAAAACATTCGAAACAAATTTAAATGTGGTCTGACAAAATATTTTTTTATTGGTTTTTTTTCGTACTTTCGTTGGCAATATTTTTTCGTGTCGGTCTTTTCATCAGTTTTCATCAATATTTAAGTTACTCATTCGTGTTTTTCACACCTTCACAAAAGAAAAAAATATTTAAAACAAAAAGTATATTATTTTAGACAACCATTTATGAAGCATACCATTTTTAAAATATAATTTTTAATAATTTCCTGCCATTACACAGATTTAGTTTAAACATCTTTTAAGACAAGTAAGTTACGTTCTTATGAGCAATCGTTGACACGAAGTACACATATCCACTTTCGCCCTCATCGATATTCAGTTACTCGTCAGTAATTACATTAACACACTATTAATATTATCGCCGCTAACATTTGCCTATTCCCATCGACATCGATATCCATTATTCTTAAATGTTTTGTACATCACTAATTATCTAAACCCCTTTCCGAATTGTTGATTGGGACTATATTCAGAACTCCGCCCCTGAAAAAAGGGCGGGGCTAAAAGAAGTCTGTCGGGTTTTGTTGGTATTAAAATAAGTATTTATATTATTATAAATGTATGTGTGCATATTTGTTTTTTTTTATATATTATTAAATCGTATTGCAGGACGTATTACCTATGTTTGGACATACTAAACACAGCATCATCCATTAGTACAAGACGCGTTATAATATTCCATTAAATAGAGCAATTTTCAAAAGATGCCGCCTGTTGACAGTTGTTACTTAGTCGGCGCTTTTTCGTATACTGAACAAAATAAAAAATTCTTCATAAGTTGATTGAATACTAACAAGATTAATTCCACCTATAGTATCTACATATTTGAGTATTAGAAGTGTAGTATTGTAAAAATTATACATAATAATGAATTTAATACAAACTGAAGTTAATGGGAAGATAGCAGCAAAAACCCATATAGTGTCGACTCAGATACAACCCATATAGTGTCGACCCAGATACAAACGATACTCTTAAAAAAGAAAATGAAAAAAATAATCTCCTTGAACATTTTATTTAAATCGTCAATCAGACAAATGAGAAATCTTATATTTTTTTACGAATTGCTAGGTTATTTTTCATAATAATTGATATATGCTATTTCTACAGAATTTTTTTAAACCAGCAAGATAAAACAAAGTGCGGATTGTGCCTCGTCATGTACTTTATAACTAACATACCAATCCAGGAAACTCGCAGAGCCGACAGTGTCGTCGATCAAATCTAAGTAAAACTCGAAAGGATCGAAAAACATTCATTTTGGGGGACACCTGATTAGAACGAAGTCCCTTTCGCTATTTATTTTGTATTAAATTCATATTATATAAAACATCTCAGCATAATAAAACATTCGCTAACACACACACAACCGTATATAATAGAAAAATACAGAGAGAAAGAGAGAGAGAGGTCGCCCGGAGAGGGCATAATGCTTTTTCCTTACGTGACGATCTGCCAATTCGCTCTACTGTAAACCGCGTAAAAGAACTTCGTTCCAATTCGTTCCAATAACCCAGCGAATGTTAATGTCGGTTAATAATACTTTTAATTAGCTTAAGCAATGGCTGTATAGAATTAAACGGGAACCAGTTGGCATTTTAGCAATCAACACACAACTACAAGGTGGACTTTATTTAGGTAACAACTTCAATTTGAAAATGCAAGGAACGACAATAAATACAGCTGTCACATAACGTGGCTGTCAACATAAACATCCTAAAATCAAAACTGACTTATTTAAAATGACGCCAAATACAAGCCAGCTTCACATAAAAAAGCATAGACAATAGTAATTGCAGAATTAGATGGTACCATCAGCAATGTCTTTCTAAACAAGCTGCAAATGAAAAAGCAATCTGTATTAACAATTTTTGGTAATCGTTTCTAAATCTGATTTTTGGTAATTAGTTATTACTTATTAAATTCGTAGTTAAGTTCCACAATAAGTCAGTTATTTAGTCCATTTAGCTTAGTTATGGACTACATCAAAGAACATCTGCAATAACAACATTTAATAGAAATTGCTTTTGGCTGATTTTATAGTTCCCATTGTAGAAACTCAAACATAAGTGCAGGAACAAATAAACGCATAGCCACATACCTTAGAAAGGTGGAGTCTTAGAGTGAACAGAGATAAGACTGAATACGTGTAGTGTGACGTGTCTTGAAATAGCGCCAACGACAACCCATCAGTGATGATCGTTATCTCAATGTATTCGCAGCTCCGAAAGATAGCGCTGAAAAAGACGTCTAAAACAAAATAACAACTACCTAATTCAAAGGGAGATCACTATTATGTGACACTCAAAGGCCAAGTTTACAAGCTAGCAATACGATCAGCACTGAAGTACGGTCGGAATGCTGGCCAATGAGAAAGGTGGACAAATAAAAGAAGCACGTCACAGAAATGAAAATGCTGTGTTGGGCCAGGGTTTTACGAGATTGGGTAGAAATAAAAACGGGTATTTCAAAAGAACGTTTAATGTAGCAAATATTGATGACAAGCTGAGATAAAATCGCTTGCGTTGGTACGGACACGTTATGAGGCGCAATGAAGACCATATGAATAGAGCAGTGATAAAAATAGAAGGGTAGAGAGACCGAGGTCGACCCTAAAAGGGCACTATTGAAAAAGGTCTCAAAACTGTGGACATGGACTCAATGAGAACATAAGACTGTTGTGGTGAAACGTACGAAGAGGGTTGACCCCAAATGTGATATGGGACCATAGACAGGCGAAATAAGAAATAAGTTTTTAAAAAGTTATTATATACTGCAGACGATTTGTATTGTTACCTATATTTATTTCTTATTAACAGTTCTTGATATACTAATAATATAATATATGCGCGTTTATGACGATAACTTGTTTGTTTTGTGTTATGGGTTCAATCTGTATTTTTTGCTGTTTTATTCGCTTTTTGATATCCTAAAAAATACCAATATTTTTATAAATCTTATTCTATTTTTGTATGCGCCCAAAAAGATCGGAAAGTGAACCCGGCCAATTTTCCAAATATTTTGGGCGACTTTGTTTTGATCAGGTGGTTTTTAACAAAACCTTCATCTAGCTTCGAACTTAAGTTCGTACCCGATTACTGAGAACGCAAGCCCAATTTACAGGTTTCTTTATTTATTAATACTCTAAAATTCCTGCTCCTGTCCATTCCTGGTCGGTCTTGTAGCCATGTTATACACATGTTATTATTCCATGGTACTAGTATTATATATAGATTATATTATTATTCCATGGTACTAGTGAGTGCCAACCTACTGTGTTATTTGTTATTATTTACTTTGTTATATTTTCCACAGTTTCCCAGAGCTATACACAAAGCTCCAGTGGATATCAATTTAATTATGGTTCCAATGCTATGAAAGTGGATATGGATAATAGCCTTCATTTGACATGCTCGTCTTAGATTATATCTTAGGAACTGCTGAAGCCCTCGGGCTGAGATCAGAAACAGTAGTCTTTAATTGAGTGTCACATCTTGATTCTCTCTACTTCGAAATCGTATCTATTTTTTTCCATCTGTCCCTTTAAATATGTTTGACACTGTCTTCATTCATTTATTTACATCTGCCCGGCACGAGTTTGTCCAGACAAATATTTATGACTGAAGTTTTTTTAAAAATTAAAAGAAACTTTTTCAGGGTTCCATACCTAAAAAAAAAGGAACCCGTGTAAGATCACTGGCGTATCTGTCTTTCCGTCTGTGAAAGCCAATTTTATAAAAAAACTATGCAACATAGAAACTTCAAATTTGGCAAAGCAACGCATCTTATTAATTCACATATTTTGCTCTATCTAACTTTTTAAAATATTCACATAAGAATCAAAGAGGGAATATATAAAGTACTCAACAATTTTTTTAATTTCATGAGGGATGTGATTTGAAAAGCTTTGCTACTTTTTTATAATTTAAAATCGCATATTTTAAAAAGTATGCAAAAATAAAGCTATTCCTTTATTTCCAAAATTAATGAACCAAATATCATGAAAAAAACATGGTTGAAAAATCTGACTAGAAGATTACAGAAAAACTACAGCGATTATCCCAGCTCTTATAATTTATTGTTTTTATGTTATAAATAATTATTACAGTTAAAAGACTTTGAAAGAGATATTTATAAAAGCCTAAATATGTACGGAACTTTTACAATCCAAGTTCTACTCGTACTTGACAGGTTTTTAATAATAACATGAATATTACTACTTTAGACGAATTAGTTAATTATTTCATGCTTTAATCGAGCGTAGAACTATACTATCTAATTATGTAACATTAAATCGCTTCTGATAAATAATTTATGAGAAAGAAATAAGCGAATGAGGAAAAAGAAATATGGTGTTGGTGGATGTGAGATGACGTGAAGGTACAAACAGATAGAATTGTTTAATCTACAACTTTTAATCTAAAGAATTTTTTTATCTCCCTCGAGACCCTAGATTCGATAATTTGTATGTCGTAACCACGTTGAACGGCAAATACAGATAACTTTATTTATATTGTATATAGACCGTTTGTCGTTTGTTTGTCTGCCACAATTAGATTTTAATTATGGTTCAGATCTCGTAAATTATATAAACTAGATATTTGAAATTTACTTGAAATTAATTAATCTTCAAAATTTTTAATTTAAAAAAACGCTTAACAATTAAAAAAAACATTTCTCAAAAGGAACCCTTACAAGATAACTCACGTGTCTGTCTCTTTGTCACGGCGTTTTTTTTCAGAAACAATTCGACGTAGAAACTAAAAATGTAGCATAGTATATAACATATCAACCCGCACACATCGCAATAGATAAAACTCAAAAAAATTATATGGAAATTTCATGAGGGGGTTGGGGCAAATTGCATACTCCATTTTTTTGTAGTTTACTCCTTATGAATCGGTTTTTATATATAGCGCCCGGCATGAAGTTTTATGAGGAATAAAATCAGAATTCAGAGCGTACGAAGTTCAGAACATTAAAAAAGTATCCGTTAGGCGGTCTCTCCGCACAACATTTCTGCGTCCAGCGTCAAGTTTTATGAGGAGTAAAATCAGAATTTTAGATCGTTAAAAAAAGTGTAACCGTTAGGTGGCCTCTCGACGCAATATTTCTGCGCATCTTTAGAGTGAGATATCAGTATGTCTATTTGGCATTTTCTTATGGCGTAATCGCAATAACGGAGTGTAACACACATATTGGCATTTTTTATGGCGTAATCGCAATGACGGAGTGGACACACATAGTTTACTATCGTTCGCTTATATCAAGATGTAATCATTAAATGTAATTATGTGTAAATATTTGGTGTCTTCTATCCCACAAAATTAAAGTCTCTTTTAATGTTAACTTGTTAGTCTGACATTATTATATGTTTTTAATCCTATTGTATAAATTTGATCTTGTTCATTTGTGTTTTCTTATTAAAATTGTCAGTATTTTTTTATTAAAGAATTTTCCATTTCATTATAGAATTTACATTTTATTTTTTATTATAGAATTTTACATTTAATGACAATAATAATTATATTTATATACAGTGTTACCAATTTTATACATTCCAAGACAATCGTACTTAAGGAATAAACTAGCCCGCGCGTTGGTGCGGACACGCACAATTTTTTTGTTTCTATCTATGGTGTGGTATCGCTTAAAACAGCTAATAAGGGCATCAAACATATTTTTTTTATAATTTGGGTAATATATTAGATATTTTAAAAAATATTCCTCCCCCCTTTATTTTCAAAACTATAGCGATCCTATATTTCTGAAACGTGCAACATGTTTTACGCCTGTGATATATATATATATATATATATATATATATATATATATATATATATATATATAATACGCAATGTTTAATATATAGTGCACATTGTAAAGAATTAATATTCGTAAATAGTTTAATAGAAATACTACGCACCCTTAAACATTTATTAATGTCTAAATGTATACGAATTCCTTGTAGCGCATTTCTACCCGTGCGTGACATTTTTCTTTTCCATTGCTCCAATAAGCATATATACACGGTGTGCGGGAATAGATCTCGGACAAAGAAAGAGGCTATTCGTTGGCTACAAAGGAATAAATTTTCGTTGAAATAAAACGTAAAACACGCTCTTTTTCTAATTGAGTACAAAAACCATATTACACATAACTCTTTTTAACACACCCAATACTTGCCCGGAGTGCGGAGTTTACCCGCAGCGGTGATGTCTCCGCAGCCGAGCGGAGCTGAAAAATATGCGTAAGTATAGTGTGTACGAAACCACGATGCGTTCTGGATAATGACAAATGATTAATTCTACTTTTTGACGTCAACGGCGCGCTATGTCGTGTCCGTCGGACCAACTATCTAGTCAAACTTGATAGTGCAACGGTGGCGGTCAGTGATAAGCGCTGCCACACCGCAAATATTGCACGAACTGTTATCATACCAAAGCCGCTAAACACTCGCACGTTATGTTTTTTTGTATATTTCGTTTGATTATGATTTGTAAGTTTTAACACATTTTAAATGTAATGTCTAAAATCCATTGTGAAATTAATGTATGTATATATATATATATATATATATACATATATATATATATATATATATATATATTTATAAATTTTAAAATATTTCTCGTGTTGATTTTTTTAATAATAAATAATCGCGAGCCGCAATATATTTTTTTAAATACGTCGTTTTTAATGTCTATTCATTCAAGTCGTATCCAAAAATATCAGCACTTGTTCCTTCATTTAAATTACAGATTTAAAATATTAGAAGTAGATGACATATTACTTGACAACCGTAACCAAAAGGCAGAGTCCAATATTTAGGGGCGTGGCTTAATGCAGTGGCCACACGTACTTGTTTAAATATTAATGTATATTTAATCGTAAACATTGTTTAAACTTACCGAAACCTTTAATTGAATCGAAACCGATTTCAAATTAATCGTCATAATCACACGATACCGCCGGTCGCATGAACAGATGTCATATTCTATCCGCTATGTTAATCACTAATAGTTTCTGTTAAATTTCAAAAGTGATATTTCGTGCATTGGTGTCATGTAAATAAATGGATGCTTTGTTATAAATCAAATATTTCAAAACTGCAGATAGACACTTCAATTTTATTTATCCCTTTTATATAACAGAACTGAAATTCTCTGTGAAAAGGGGAAGTGATATTTAAAATTAAAAATATTTTTAATATTTCAATAAATAAATATACTTCATTGTATATTTATTTATTGAAAATTGGTTCAATATTTTCTTATCAAGTTTAGTTATTAACACAAAATAGATGCTTATATCTTAAATAAAATTATACATAAAATATATTAAGGATTAATAATACAAAACTTTATTTAATATTTAATCCCAATTATATCTCCTTGTGCTCTTTAAGTAGAACATTCGTGAAATTTTTCACAATCAGAATTTTTTTTTATTTTTATTGATAATTTCCTAATTTATATAAATATTTTTTAAACACAACTAAAGAAGAGTATTTCCATATTGTGTTAAATTGTAAGCAATGGTATAAATTAAACTATTTTATGTTTATGATAAAAATTCACTCCACGCCTCTGAATATATTTAATGGATCAACGACTTGCAAACGTTTGCCACTTTATTACGATAAAAAACAGTAAATCCAAAATGCATTTGCGACTCCAGAGTATATTAATAATTATACATAGTTTTAAACCTGAAATGCTTAAAGAGTTACAATATCTATACATTTCTCAATAAATCATGAAAAAATTATAAACTGAAACAATCAGCGTGATATGTCACATACCTTTGAAATGTAATACCTTGCAATTTTCTATATGTCAGTTATTATGATTTTAGCTAAATAATTTCAGGTTATTTATGTGTCATCTGCTTCTTAATATTATAAACCTTTGTAATCTAAACGTTTATGGTTTAAATAGATTTCATTCTAATACTAACTTCACTTCGTAGCGTGATTACGTATGCTTCTTCCTTATTTTATTGTATTATCATCGTATGGATAATAAACTAAATGAATATAAACCTAAAAAAATAAATAAGTGTAATGGAGAAGACAATATAAATAGGCGAATCTATAGGCAAACGAATTATTATTCGATATAGAAGTATTGTGGCAATGACTGGAGTGAAAGTATATGTGGGTGTTTGTGATATATTTTGTGCAGATATTTCTTGAAATATAATTGTTATATATTTAAGAATATTACAATTTTCAAAAAAAGCTTTACTAAAAGCCTGTGTCATATATATTAGCGTGTTATAACTCTATTGTTCTCCAATGTAAAAACTATGGATTTGGCAAATGAAAACTAAAAAAATTAAATTAATTAAAATTTATAACTAATACGTTCCAGTTACATTTGAAGCTGAATAAAAAAAATTTTTCGGAAATTATTTTTTCGGACCACCATCGAATGAATTGTCCATTTATATGTCGAACGAAATTTAAATTTTTAGGTTCTGTTTTAAGTATTTAAGTTCTCTCAATGATAAAATTATTCCCGATTTTAGATAATTTATTTCTTAAATTAAAAAAAAATGACGAAATGCGTGTCAGGATACACACAAAGCAAAGTTCATTAATTGTCTACATCTCATAAAATTGTTGACCGAAATCTATGGAAACAATTTTGTTTATAATTTCTAATCAAATGCCATTATATGCAATATTTCCCCCCTCCCCATTTATCCAACCTATGGTTGAAACATAAATGGGGAGGGGGGCTAAACATTAAAAATGATAAATAAAATGAAAAATGACAAATAGAACTACGACATCATTTTAAAAGACATATCCAATGCTCTCGATTTGTTTACACTAAAAAATATTATTATTAAGATTGTTAACTGTATATTAATTAAGATTTCTGTATGACGCAGTAGCTTGCAAAATTTCACCCTTGTAGTTTTCTATAGAGATGACCGGAAGGGCGGAAAAGTATTTCCTTTTTGTCATTTAGCTACGGATCCCTTAATAATTGTCAATTACGTGTCACAAAGCGCAAAACTATGATAATTTTTAGTAAATTTATAAAACAAACATTAATGCGATATGCACGGAGTAATTTCAAATAAATGGACTCATTAAATGTAGTATTTCGAATTTTTCTCGATTTTGTTAAATCAAGTTGAAAATTACACGGGGAACCCACTATTAAAAACTAATTTAAAACTTAATTTAGAAACTTTCAAAGAGATGGACAAAAGGAAGTTATAGCTTTGAATACGTAAACTTGTAACACGCTATAAACCAATTCAAAACTTACGTTAGAAACCTACAAAGAGACGAACGGACGGACAAAACGAAATTATAAGTTAGTGCTTTGACTACGTAAACTTGGAACACGTTATAAACTATTTCAAAACTTACGTTAGAAACTTTCAAAGAGACAGACAAACGAAATTATAAGTAAATGTTTTGAATACGTAAAATTAGACCACGTTATAAACTATTTCGAAACTTAATTCGAAACTTACAAAGAGACGAACAGAACGAAAATATAAGTAAATTTTTTGAATACGTAAACTTAGAACACGTTATAAACCACTTCAAATCTTACGTTAGAAACTTACAAAGAGACGAACGGAACGAAATTATAAGTAAATGCTTTGAATACGTAAACTTAGAACACTTTATAAACCATTTCAAAACTTACGTTAGAAACTTGCAAAGAGCCAAATAGAATGAAATTATAAGTCAATGCTTTGAGTCTATCAACCAACAAAATGCTTTTAATAAACGCAGTGAAACGTGTCTATTTATACTTGAATTGAATTCCAAATTCTTTAGTTCGTAATTTGAAACAAATTGGAGAACTTTTACGCGCCAAAACCGGTAACTATTCGTATATGTTTCAATGCAATTTCGTACGTCAAAGCTAATGTTCATAAATGATACGATTCAATTTCAATCAATATTTTGCCAATTTAAATATGGTGGAGTTTTTGATATTTCAAAGTAGATATTTATAGTATATAGATGTTTCATTTTGATTTTACACTTCACAAAAAGAGATGTTCACGTAAGCTGCGATTTAATTTCGATTTGTCATCTTGTCAGTTGGAATACATTTGTATACTTCGACGCGTCAAGCAAATATGCATTAATATTTCAATTCAGTATCGTACGTCAAAATAGATGTTCAAATATGTTTAAAAATAATAAAATAGATTAACCGAAAATTATATGCGATGACAAAAAAATACTTAACAATAGTGGAAAAAATTCAGATTAGTTTTATTTTGGTATTTTTAAAAAAGTTAAGGTCGTGATTACTATAGTTTATGACATCAAAACTCAGTGGTTTAAGCGCCTAAATCATGATCAAAAGATTAAAATCTTTTTAGAAATTTAAAAGAAGTACCTGTTATTCAGTTTTAATTAATGAAAAAAACGTTATCGCATTTTGTTTTTAGTGTAATAAAATTACCTTTCTTGCAAAAGAAATACGATCAAATCATTTTTCAAAATCTATAATAGTATAATTACGATATAAGGGGTTCTCTTCGTTTTATAGTAAAATTAAATGAGATAACGAAAATTTAGACTTGATTTAAAAAGAAAAATAGAGGGTTTACACATTCATGGGTAATAAACCGTGATAATATCCAAATAAATTTATTACGAGAACTGAATTAAGGTACTTCTTGTCTTCATTCAGTTATATAAAAACGAATATTATAGAAATTTTATGATACCTTATAAAATATAGTGTGAAATATTTCTTCAATCATTGCTAGAAATGGCTAAACTTAAACATTTAAAAAATTCGATAAATATAGAACATTGTCTCATAATAACATTACATTTTCCTGCTACTGGGGAGAGTTATAAATATCCCATCAGCAAGGATGACGGTATGGTATTTGTCAAACTTCATGGATATTCATTAGCTTCATACTTCATTCCCAGAAACCGTTCAAGGAAGAATATAATTTATATAATAATTAATGTATTTCGCAATAGTAAGAACTTGAAAAATATTTGTCGAAAAATTATGGTTTAGGGCAAATTTGGTATGAAAACAAAATGTTGTTTTCTAATATAGGGTTTAAATTGAAAGGGTGATTTGTATGTATTCCAAAAGTACTTTTTGAAGTGAAACTTCTTAGGCGGCGATTCGATAATCGATAAGTGAGCGAGAATTTAGAGTAAAGATTTAAGGTCACGTCACGTTTAGACACATTTATTTTATGACATAGAGAGAAAGAGAAGGGGGGCTATATATTGAAGAAAAGCAAAAGAAAGGAATGTATATACAACAATACAAAGCGATTGAATAAGATAGTGTCGCGCATGCGCGCGTTGTAGATATACACCTCAGACGCCACATATGACTAGCTGAGGTACCACGCATACGTTGTGTTATCTTTATTTTCCTATTAAGAAATTACCCATGTACACAGTACGGTCATATTACTTGCCAAATCTTCACTTCTGTTGTGTGATCCTACGCACACACATTTTTTCATAATTTTATGTAAGTTGGTTTTAACAAATAACGCTCAAAATACACACAATGATATAGGATACCTAGGATTATCATAATAACTACTAGATAACTAGAAGTTGTGAACTAAAAACCACGGACATTTTATTCATAACCCAGACACATAAATAATTAAAGTAACAGTTCATATTATATTAAAATGAAACAGTACAAATTATAAAATACTAATCAAGATCATCTTGTCATAATCAAGTCTTATTTATCTTCCTGACCATAAACAAAAAAATATATACCTATGATTACGTATAAAACTATTACAATGTTTCATCTATTGCATAGACAATAAAAAATCAATTCCGATTTACATCCTTAATTTACACTCTGAAACTTAATTCAACAGGTAAGAATTATAGTAACGAATTTTAAAAATGAAATCAACAATAAAATAAATTACCTACAAAACTCCCACGAATTTTAAAATTCCTGGCAAGTCATTGTAAATTTATATTTAGTCTAACTATTTAAGATACAATTTCTGGTTGTTGTTCATTTCTTTCATTAGTCTATGGATTAAATTAATATGTTAATAATACCAAATTGCTTTCTTTAAAATCTGGGACACTATAAAAAACATCTTAAAAAAAGAACAGCGTCTGGGAATAAGAGGACGGATAGAAACCCTATCTACTAAAGTTAACATTAGAAAAACAACAGGGTTACTAGAATATTATTTGAGTATACTGAAAAACTATAGATTTTGTTCAAAACCTCATAGTTTCTGAGAAATTCACGATAGTTTACTCTCTGGCTTTGTCTTTGAAAGGTTGATAGGCAGAATAAGGTAATAAATTTTTATATAAAAGTGAATACAAACAAATATTAATTAATATTTGTTAATAGATTGACATAAATATAATATATTATCTTCAAATGATTAAACGCGCAATTGCGTGTTTAATAACGTCAATACTGCTTTATAAATCCATAAGGAAAACACGCAGTCGTTTATAACATGAACACACCGCAATTTGTGTAGTTCAACTTAAATATGGGCGACAATCAATGCAGCGCACGATTTATTTAGCAATTACAAACGAACTGCTGTTTGTTTGAAACGAATTTAACACCAGAAGTCCGCAAACACGATAAAGCTGAATGACAGAAATAACATGCGTAAAACTGTTTTCAAGAAAAAAAACATAACAAAAAATTTTGGACGCAGGCGGCCCACAAAACAGGTTTGTGAAGCTCCTGACTCATTTATATGCGCGCTATTTCGACAAAAAGGTATAATTCCTGATCAGAAAAAACTAAAAACAATGGCCATAAACGAATCTGTGTGAACTTAAAAGCGATTGCCGTGACGGCGGGAAAAAAACGAAACCTGTCAGTGGAGCAGGACCGTGACGTCATCGGATGTTTGAATTCATGTTTAGAACGCTATGTTCGAACGAAGCTAAGTAAATATTGAACAATTGTTAAAAAATAATGGTAATATTATACAGAAGCTATCAAGTTTAAAGTTTTTCTATTTAGGAACTCGACATTTAGATATTGTTTTTTATCTTAATTAGGTAAAAAACTAGCAATGACTAAAAATAAACTATACTCACTAAAACTAAAACAATTGAAAAAGAACATATTAAGTATAACTTTATTTCCTCAAGTAATTCATTGGCGCAGCGGTGCAAAGTTCGACTTTTAACGTAAGTAGAATTTTGGAACAATCTTTTTTCTCTTTTTTAGATTTTTCTTTAAGACTATTGGTGACTATTCAAGAAAAGAGTACATTTTCATTTCAACACCATTTGCAATGGTAATTGGGTATTTGACTAACTTTTTTTATTTCATTAATCATAATTTCAAGGTACAAGCTGATGAAGAGTGAACATTTTTTTTAATAATCTTAAAAATTGAGAGTTATAAAAGTTTAAATTTAACCTTTAGAGAAGGGCGGCAATACTGTGTTGTGAGGTCATTTTTAATATTGCACATTATATCCTACAAGAGGAAAAGAGACAGGCATATACACAAGTCTATCCGTATCTTCAAATTTAGAAGCCTACAACTGGCTTATTTTTCGATCAATTTTTGAATTTTTTTCAAGACTGGTTTTTAATTAACTTATATTTCACAATATTCTACGAAAAATATCAAAATTGAGAATGTGTCAACTATCGTATTATCGTGTTAAGGAACAGCATTTCTGTTTTCAAAATTTTCTAATTTAATTTGTTTTTTTATAAATTACGTTATTTTTTTTGCTTTTTAATATTATTATAGTTACAATTTAGATAATTAATTATATACGTATTCTTTTGAAATATGTACATCTTTTCTATTAAAATGGACATCTTTTTAGAATATCGCTCTCAGAATTGTAATATCTACTACCTTATTTCACCACTAGGTATAGAATTTTTTTCCATTTCTTATTATCAGTAAATTACTTTGTAAAACATTTAAATTTAAATCTATCTTCCATATCATTAAGTAGTTTTTGGCCATTTACATGTTTCTAAAAATAATAATAGTCGTAAAAATATTGTGTGTATATATATATATATATATATATATATATATATATATATATATATATATATATATATATATATATAGTTGTAGTCGTATAATTAGGAACGACTTATGCCGAAGGCACTTTTAGACATACAAGTAATTACACTTTTGTATTAACTAGGTTTCATGACATCGAAATATTGATAATTTAGTAAGTTTTTACATTTCACCCTAGGCAATGCAAAAACGTTAAACTTCCAGAATTATTTCATTTCTTTCTACAGAGATCGCAAGATTTCACTGGCAATTGAACCGATAATAAGGAACGCATGAAAAAGATAGAAAATTTTAAATTTGGAATACAATTTGCACTGAATCCTGTTCTCATTATATTTGCAATTTCTTAGTTTTAAAATACATGATTTAAAAAACATTGGTAAAAATAATATTGATTGAATTGATCTTACAACAAGATTGCTGATCATTTGAAATGCTCTAAAAGTAATGTTTTCAACGCAATTAATCAGTTCAAAAGATCTGGTTAATCGATTAAACACGATTAAAAGATTAAACACCAGTGATTACGTCATTCGGAAGCTTAAAACACAAAAAAAGTCTCATGAAGACTCTTTGATCGTCCGTTTAGTGAAGGCTGATCCTTTCAAGGAATCTGAAAACATAAAAAGGGAAGTTTTTGGCAACGAAGGTGTATTTGCATGGAGACGCCTCATGGGTGTAAAACAATGTGAAAAAATTACCACAAGACTACCGCTTTTGAAGAACGAACACCGAAAAATTCGTTTAGATTTTGCGAGAAAGAATGGTAATTGGACAGAAAAGTAAAGGAAAAACATCTTATTTTTGGACGAAACGAAAATAAATCGATTAGGTTCAGATGGAAAAGAATATGTCCGTCGACCTGCCAAGCACTGAATCCTAGCGATATAAAGAAGTGAAGCATGAAGGTGGAAACATTAAAGTTTGGGGATGTTTCTCATGGCAAGGTTTGGAGAAGTAAAAAAAAGAAGGCATGTTAGACCTAAAAGTAAATAAAAGAGGACATTATGCTTCTTTGCTGAAGAGACGTCGCCAGTTGTATGGAAGTTTCAATATGAAAACAACTCTAACCTTTCAGTTACACACTGTCCTTTCAGTTAAAAGATCCCTGTCTGAACAACACATCACTGTATTATATTGTCCTGCTAACAGCCCTATAGAATTAATTTAAATGCTAAAGAAAATCTTTGTAGAAGTAAAGAAGAGTGTAGCTGCTGAAAGAAAGCGGACTGAACGCACTCTGCGACGTCGAATGTTGGAATTCTATTTCTAAATTTAATAAATTCTATGCCCCGTCGGTGTAAGGCAATGATTGGAAATTTGCAATCAAGGGCCATCCTAAGAAATATTAATCAACACTATAGTAAGCAATATATTCATATTTTAAATTTTTTTTAATTGTAAATAACAATAATATAATATTATTGTAGCTATTGTAAACAATATATTCGTATCGTCGACACTATTGTAAGCAATACATTCGTATTTTAATTTTTTTTTAATTGCAAATAATAATAATATAATATTATTGTAGCTATTATAATAAATGTTCTTAATTAACCGTTCTTAATTATTCGTCCAACGACAATACGCTTGAAATGGAATACCTATGTAAAACAAAATAAATAATCAATGAAGGTTTCATCTTTTGCATTATCTATTACAAAATTATTATATTTTGACGTCGTTAAATATTAAGGTCAGAAAGCTGAAGATAAAGTGTACCTACCTGTTTATGCAATAATGACTTCGGTATCAGTCGTTCTTAATTATATGGCCTCAACTGTATACACACACACACACATACACATATATATACATATATATATATATATATATACATATATATACATATATATATATATATATATATATATATATATATATATATATATATACACACGGTGTCCGGAAATAAGTATCGGATAAAGAAAGGTGTCATTCGTCCTGCGGGGAAGACATCTAGCTTCCCGAGTGAGCACCGCTCTCCAAACAAGTATTGGGTGTGTTAAAAAGAGTTATGTGTAATATTTTTTTGCAATCAATTAGAAAAAGGACGTATTTCACATTTTATTTCAACGAAAATTTATTACTTTATAGCCAACGAATAGCGTCTTTCTTTGTCCGATACTTATACTTGGACACTATGTATACATATATGTGTGTATATATGTATGTATATATATATGTATATATATATATATATATATATATATATATATATATATATATATATATATATATATATATATATATAATTCTAAACATGTACATTAAGTAAACGATACTCAAATTGACATAGATGGAAAAACAAAAAATGTCAATATGGTTAATAGATCTTAATTTGAATACAGAAAAGAGTTGAAATTGTTTCAAAATGACAAAATAAAAGAATATATTCATAACTACTTCCATAAGCGCATATTCGAATACTTAATTGCAAATATTTCATATCACAATTAAGTTTTCGAATATGCGCATAAGTATTCGAATATTCACATAGTTAATATAATTAGACATTTACTTAATATTTTGCTAAATAAATTGTGGTTAAATCTCGTAAAATCAATCGTGATAATGTTATCGTACTCCAAAATAATATTTGTTGTAATTTTAGCAAGTAGTTTTATTTATAAAATAATATTCGTAAAAGTGTAAGCTATTATTTTGTATAAATACAAGTTGTAATAAATAATGTTAATAGATGGACACGAAATTAATTAATCCGACCCGCTAATTTTCAACACCTGTACCAGGTCGGCCGCGCTTTAACTCGTAGTAAAGATTCGAATGACTCACCGCCGACTCATTTCATTCATCGTTTCAAGAAATTACGATTCGCCGAACATCGTAAGATATTACAATAACAATAATAATACGATCCAAGCGAATCCGCTTAATCTTCCGTCCTCTTCTAGGAAGTAAAAAAATTTTTTATAATTAATCTTTATATATTATTTTATTGCAACTCTGAATGGAATACACCCGGATCTCGCGTTCATATATAGTAGAAGAGAAGATATCGGCGCCATTTTGATAATTTATTTTACTAATGTATTATATAGCTTTCCACGATTTTAAAAATGATACGATGTTTATTAATAAATACTTTTTTCGTTAAAAAGAAGGAGGTCAATTAATTGATTTGAGAAATTCTATTCCAGTATTATAAATTAAAATTATGAAGACAGAAAAAAAACCTTAATGACGAATAATCACTGAGATAGCTTTTTTGTTTATGAGATTTTTTTTGTTGTGCCCACGATTTTTTACTAACTTTTTTTTTCCTGTATACTGAAAAAAATTATAAATTGCGTTTAATGTATGCTTATAATAATTTAATATAACGTTTGAAAAAGATTAAATATTATTTGCTTTACGTTTAATAGGCCGTCGATGTAATTTTTTTGATCTTTTAACATTTTCACAATTTTAAAAACACTTTATTTTAATGACGTTTAATTGGCAGCCCGGGAAATGTGTTCCACATTTTTTTCTATGCTCCTCTATTCCATAAACAAGTTTTCATTATTTTTAAATATTTATAAGGTAGTATTCATACACAAACTCATATATGTATTCATATTCATTTATGTATTTAAACTTATAGATACTTATAAAGAATGTCTCACACAGATGCTGCGCGCATATTAAATACTCCTAAGTAAATCCACCTCGCAAATCAACAAATCAATAAGTCACCATCCCATCACGACATAGGAATGCGGTGACCGGACTCGAACCCGCGACGTTGTGCGTCACCCGCGCAAGGTCACGCGAACCACCGATCATTAGGTACTACTAAGTACCCATTAATGCAATGGTTCCGATCGGGCACACGTGCATTGGAGCAGAAAATTCGACTAAAACGATCTAACGACTCTAAAAGGATTTTGAAACCGGAACGGAATGGTGTGTACGTATATATGTATAAATTTAACTCATTTTTTGTCAAGATCAGTATATTCTGCCACAAAAAAGGAACGAATAGACAAAGAGGAAACGGAGCTACTTCTTCGATTTGTATTTTAAACAAGGTCAATTGATTTAAGAGATACAGGTACAGTATCAAGAATTAAGATCAGTTGATGTGCATATAATCGGTTCTTGTTTAACATTAGTTTGGTTGAATATATGAACTAAAAGACCTGGTTTTGGTTTCAAAATTTTTGAACGAATTATTCCTTAGTAGCTATGCCCGCGAAGTCGTACGTGCAGACCACTGAAAACCATACCGATGCTTTTTTTATAAATGACCATCCACACTTCATCCCTAACCACACCCATTTCGCTGATATATGTCTGGGTGGAAAATTTCATTGCGCGATTTAAAATACTCATATTTAATTATCTATTGATGTATTGATAGATATACTATTTATTTGTGTTATTACTACGTGTCGAGTAGCTAGGCACTTCTTTGTTGTTGTTGTACTAATCCAGTGTAAATGTATTTTTGAAAATAAAATATCTGAAAAGTACATAACTTCTAACTGAGTATAGAAATTGACTCCTTTTTTTTTAAAAACTCCAACCGGATTGGACTTATAGATTTTATGTGATGCATGCACAAACACACACAGACAGCTAAAAATTATCTTAATGCATTCTATCAGTTATCATTCTAAAACACCCGCACCCCCCTAATCATTTTTTTTAAATTTTATTCTATATACAAACACGAAAAATGTACAGTTTTCGTATATATGCATATAATCGAATCGAAATTTCATCGGAAGTACTCTAAATATATAATATTATAATTTCTACATTCTTTACAAAATTTATATGTTTTATTCATCGCGAAGAAAAGAAGAAATTAATTTCTTTACTTTTCATTAAAATGGGAAGCGTTTTTGACAAAGAACTATCTTTCTTGAATTGGATGGAGTCCATTTCCGGAGTACGAGGTAACGAAAATATCATATTTTGGTCGCACGTACCTTCGAAACTAATAATCATGGACCAATAAACTCTCTGATAATAATCATAGAGCAATATACTCTATGATATATTCATAAAATTACGTCACTTGAGAGATTGTGTAATCAAACTGATAATAAAGTAAAGCTTCAACTTTAAAAATTTGCTAATGTATTCAAAAACTTTGTAGTATATACAGTTTAGTTAAATTTCGTACTATTTTAGGTGCTAGGTTCTTCTATAGATATGAAACAAACTGAGTCGCAAAAAACTAAAGTCACCTATCGGATATTGTGCGGATTTTGTTTTTTTACCAATAGGAAAAAAATCATAATAATGTAATTCACGTTTCAAAAACAAATTCACGTTTCGAAAACAAATTATATCTGAATAAATCACATTTATGCAGTAGCTTAGTTTAATATTGAATGCACACTGGCTACTTCGCCCATATTTAATTTTCAAACCCAGATGTTCTTTTTACTAATTTAACATCGCGCCGAAAAATACATATTTTTATTTTTAAATTATAGCGTAAAAATATAATGAGGCCGCTTCCAATATAATTATATATACACATATATATATATATATATATATATATATATATATATATATATATATACATATATATATGTATTTACCAAAAGGAAAAAAACATAATAATGTAACTCACGTGTCAAAAACAAATTCACGTTTCGAAAACAAATTGTATCTGAAAAAATCATATTTATGCAATAGCATAGTTCAATATTGAATGCCACGACACACTGGCTACTTTGCCCATTTTGATTTTTCAAACCCAGATATTCTTTTTACTAATTTAACGTCGCGCCGATAATTACACATTTTTATTTTTAAATTATTGCGTGAAAATATAATGAGGCCGCTTCCAATATAATGATATATATATATATATATATATATATATATATATAAAACAGAGTGAATTCTGTACATGGAAAATACCTATTTTTAGATTTTTGCCTGTATGTCAAGTTGTTCTTCAATGACGCGAATTCTTCTACACGGATTTTGATGAAATTTGGTATGATAATAGTTTCTACCGAGCAACACATAGGATACTTTTTATCTGGATATTACAGATACAAAAACACTCTGACTTGGTGAATATTTCAATATTGGTACTGCTAACGCCATCTATTATCGTTTTTAGCACACTTTATGTTACGATATGGTACTCCCAAAGCCATCTATTAGAGTTTTTCGGAAACTTTATGCTAATAGAGTTGTGAGAGAAAAAATTAAAAAAAAAAACAGAAAAATCCTAATAAATTTTCTTATACCAACTCTACGCAAACGAAGTGGATATAGCTAGTAAATAAATCTGTGTCGTCCAGATCTAGGTTGGGAAATGATCTATATCTATGAGGCCTCATACAACATGCAGCGTAGAATGCCAACAAAAATAAGTCCGGCAATAATCAGCGAAAAAGGACCTATGATATTTGATACTATAGTGCATAGATTCCACAAAAATCGGCCATACAAAAGAAAGCAACGACTCTGTCCGACTTTCACCAATTCGAACATTATTAGTTAAAACAGACTACAGCAGAAAAGGATAGAACGTATGAATGAACACGCGTTAACGGCAGACATATAGTCGGCGGGCGCGCGCGTCTTATGTGGTAAGTCAGTGGCCATTGACCTTCTTACACAAATGTCGGCAGTGGTCGGCCACCGACTCACCACCAACAAAAATTGTTCCTATGCATTGCGTATTAATGTCGTAAATTGTCTATTCTCAAGATTACTTAGATTAGTTCTAACAAAGTGAGCTATGGAGTTGTGATAAGTATCTTTATGTTAGATCTCTCTCTGTATCAACTTTTCTCGTACTGGTTATCTGTATTGTATCGATAAAATTGTGATAAATTCGTGCAGTGCGTATTAATGTCGTAAATTGTCTATTCTCACGATTGCGTGAATTTGTTCTAACAAAATGTGCTATGAAATACGATAATTATCTTTGGATTAGATCTCTCTATCAGCAAGTCTCGCGTTGATTAACTATATCGTTTCGATAAAATTGTGATAAACAAATACAAAATAAATTTGCACTATTTCTAAAGCTTCCTCTACTAATACAATGTATAAAAATCCTTCTGCAATATACTCAGGAAAAGGTTTCTGGGAAAAATTATACTCGAAATTTCATTTTAAACGCAAAAAAACAAAAATAGTCCAAGTGCGCGTCGGAAAATGCATGAAAACGCGTTGCACAATTATTTATATTCTTGAAATTTTCCATACAATTTAACCAGAATAATTTTGATTGAAATTTCCAAACTAAATTTTCTTCAAATCATTTTAAACAATACAAGTTAACCAAGAGCATTTTGATAGAAAATTCGAAACTAAAGTTACTTGAAATCATTTTAAACGACACAAATTAACCAAAGGAATTTTGATTGAAAATTCTAAACTAAAATTTCTGCAAATCATTTTAAACGTTACAAGTTAACCAAAGAAATTTTGATTGAAAATTCGAAACTAAAGTTAACTTGAAATCATTTTAAACGATACAAGTTAACCAAACGAATTTTGATTGAAAATTCGAAACTAAAGTTACTTGAAATTATTTTAAACGATAGAAATTAAACAAAGAAATTTTGATTGAAAATTCGAAACTAAATTTATTTGAAATCATTTTAAACGATACAAGTTAACCAAAGGAATTTTGATTGAAAATTCGAAACTAAAGTTACTTGAAATTATTTTAAACGATACAAGTTAACCAAACGAATTTTGATTGAAAATTCGAAACTAAAGTTACTTGAAATTATTTTAAACGATAGAAATTAAACAAAGAAATTTTGATTGAAAATTCGAAACTAAATTTATTTGAAATCATTTTAAACGATACAAGTTAACCAAAGGAATTTTGATTGAAAATTCGAAACTAAATTTACCTGAAATCATTTTAAACGATATAAGTTAACCAAAGGAATTTTGATTGAATATTCGACACAAAAGTTACTTGAAATCATTTTAAACGATACAAGTTAACCAAACGAATTTTGATTGAAAATTCGAAACTAAAGTTACTTGAAATCATTTTAAACGATACTAGTTAACCAAAGGAATTTTGATTGAATATTCAAAACTAAAGTTACTTAAAATAATTTTAAACGATGCAAGATAACCAAAGGAATTTTGATTGAAAATTCTAAACTAAAATTTCTGCAAATCATTTTAAACGTTACAAGTTAACCAAAGAAATTTTGATTGAAAATTCGAAACTAAAGTTAACTTGAAATCATTTTAAACGATACAAGTTAACCAAACGAATTTTGATTGAAAATTCGAAACTAAAGTTACTTGAAATTATTTTAAACGATAGAAATTAAACAAAGAAATTTTGATTGAAAATTCGAAACTAAATTTATTTGAAATCATTTTAAACGATACAAGTTAACCAAAGGAATTTTGATTGAAAATTCGAAACTAAATTTACCTGAAATCATTTTAAACGATATAAGTTAACCAAAGGAATTTTGATTGAATATTCGACACAAAAGTTACTTGAAATCATTTTAAACGATACAAGTTAACCAAACGAATTTTGATTGAAAATTCGAAACTAAAGTTACTTGAAATCATTTTAAACGATACTAGTTAACCAAAGGAATTTTGATTGAATATTCAAAACTAAAGTTACTTAAAATAATTTTAAACGATGCAAGATAACCAAAGGAATTTTGATTGAAAATTCTAAACTAAAGTTTCTTCAAATCATTTTAAACGATACGAGTTAAACAAAAAATTTTGATTGAAAATTCGAAACCAAAATTTCTTCAAATCATTTTAAACGATGCAAGTTAACCAAAATAATTTTGATCGAAAATTCGAAACTAAAGTTTGTTGAAATCACTTTAAACTCGTAAATTAGTAATGAGGTTTAAAAATGAAAAACGGTAAACAGAAGCGATGACGTCGTGCGAGAAAAAAATTTTCTCCTCTACTTCCTATATCTAGAAAAATATATTTAAATAAATAATATTTTACTACATATTAATTGAAATTCCTATCTGAAGCACCCACTTTTAGAACGTTCTAATGCTATAGAAAATTTGAGGTTGTAATAGAGGACGGACACGGGGATGGACGGACGAACATGATGAAGACGAAATTGTAATGGTATATCTTTTATACGGAAGTTGCAAGGGTTCATAGAGGAGTCTAAAATCACCAGATACATTGAACAGGATATAGCAAATATTTTACTATTCCCAGTAAATCAAATTATTGCCATCGAGATACGATGCCATCGATAATATTTTCATAGAGGTTGGAAGCTCAAAGGGAAGGTAAAATTAGCGGCTAGCGGAAAAGATAATCGTCTCTTTCTTTCTCTATTGTTCATGCGTGAATAAGAGAAAAACTGACGCAAAAGTTATTTGAATTTCGAATTATTTCACTTTCGTATAGTGAAGTGATAAAAAGTATCACTTTCGCGCTTACCATGAAAGTCTCTGGCTTTTCCATTAGAGGTGAATTTGTAGCTTTATGATTATTACTCAATTTTGCCAGCGAATTTTTCTTTGCTATAGTCGACCGCAACAGGCCAATTCAAAAATTCGGAAACTCTCCATAAAAATTTATTAATCTTGCGCTAAATTACATTACGTTTAAAAGAATGCAGCACCTCATTATCATAAACTCAATGTGTTTCTAATAAGCGTTCCCACAGGAAAAAAAAGCGTTTACTAATCTCAACTCGTATTTATAAAACCTCAGGGCGAAGGTAATACATTAAATAACGCATTCCATCAAGACGGTCCCGCATTCCTCTTTAATATCCAATCCCATTTTAAAATTACCCCAGTACGATTACATTTGTGACTGCTGTAATGAGATGCCGACAAAAAGTACTTGTTCGAAAGTTCTCAAAGTTGATTACGACATTAAAGACGGTCATGGTTGTTTACTTTTTTGTTATATCTAATAATCGTTTATATTTGGAATGTCTAGCAAGGATAAAGTTATAATTTAAAAAAAATTAAGAGAAATAAAAACCAGCCAATAATCGGAACAGGCATAAAATAGGTTTCCATAGTTGTCTCTATCTTTTGAAATTGGTGATGCAATTAACAGAAATAATGTTGACTGAAATTTCAAATGAAATGCAGTATATAAAATTCCTTTTTCAAATGTTTCGAGTTCCGGGCTGAAATATGAAAGGCATTGCTGATCATTTCGAAGCCTACTATTTCGTAAGGTAGACTTGAAAACTAAATATGGTAGCTCCAATTTCATTTTAAAAGTCCTTTTGAATGTTACATTTAGTAGGATGCGAGAAAAGAAAATGTTTGCATCTACTTTATAATACGGAAGATATATTCAATTCTTTTTAACTATTGTGCTACCTATATTTGAGACTTCTATTTACTTACAAAATGTCTTGCATATAATTCTAAAAGTATACAAACTCTAATGCTGTTAAAAATGGGCGGACGGACATCACTAAATAGTAAGAATTTCTTATTTTACTACAGAACTCTAAATATGGTCCATATCTTAGCCATTATTTAGTATATTTATGAATATTTATAAATGTCTATAAGTATATATGTACATACGAGGGAATTCACATTAAAAACGTCATATTGCAACAATTTTCTCTAAATTTCTCCGAAACCTGAAAATATAAGATGGATATTAGCATTTATCGTTCACAAGTATTAGAGATTTGTGGAATTATCAAAAACGTCTCCAGATGTGTTATAAATACTTACAGTACAATGTTCTATACAATTTTTGAGATTGTATAGAGCATTGTACTGTGAGAATTTATAACAGATCTGGAGAAGATTTTAATTATCACGTTATGGTCAACCATAACAAAGTAAAATTCGCTGGCAAAATTGAGTATTAATCATGAAGCCACAAATTCACCTCTAATGGAGAAGCCAAAGAGTCTTTCATGGTAGGTGCAAAAGTAATACTTTTTATCACTTCACTATACGAAATTGAAATAATTCGAAATTCAAATAACTTTTGCGTCAGTTTTTCTCTTATTCACGCATATACAATTAGAACAATGGAGAGAGAAAGAGACGATTATCTTTTCCGCTCGCCGCTAACTTCGCCTTCCTTTGAGCTATCAACCCCTATAAAAACATTATTGGTAGCGTCGTATATCTATGCCAATAATTTTATTTACTTGGAATAGTAAAATATTTGCTATATCCAATTCAATGTATCTGGTGATTTTAGACTCTTCTAGGAAACCTTACAACTTCCTTAACTTCCGTACAAAGAATATACAATTATAATTTCGTCTTCATTATGTCTTTCCGTCCATCCACGTCTCCATTCTCCATCGCAACCTCACGTTTTCTATAGTTCTAGAACATTCTAAAAGTGGCTGCTTTAGATAGGAATTTCAATTACTACATTCTTTGAGACTTTTGACAAAATCGAAGTTCTTATTATTAATTTTATATAATCATGTATTTTGTTCTTAAGTAGTTACTGTCCGCAAATTCGCCTCACTGGCAATCAAAATATGGTTAAAGGAAATCAGTCAAAATACCGTCTCTATTATTCACATATTTCATCTATAGTAATTCTTTTTAGACAACATTTCTTTTTAGACAACGTTTTTTTCTTGTACCAGGATAATAAGGCTTCTAGATGAGCTCATTCTTGTCTATGCCATGTATCCAAAACTGACCATGTGAGAAAAAGTTCTCTCTGAAACCTATCCTGATCAACTTCAATGCTCATCCATGAAACTTGCTAAATACATAGTTGCTAATACTTGAGTTAAATACACTATCTATATCTATGTTATATAAAAAATAGGTCTAAGCACAGATTATATAAATACACTATTTTTTTAAAGAAAAGATATACAAAAATGTTGGTCGCTCGCGATTATTATAATAAAAAAATCGATTTAAAAATTGTCCTTACTACGAAGAAACAGCTATCTATCAATTGGTTGTCAAACATCAAATTTATAACCTCTCTTTACGTAATTCTTTTTGCTTTTTTTAATAAATTATTTTTTAATTTGTTATTATTTTTAATAAATTGGTATTTATATTGTGTATTTAGTGTCTAGTGCTACTAATAATGGCAATCAGGTCTAAAAATTATAAAAAGTGGTTCACTGCAAAAAAGTAGTTTGTATGAGAAAGATTTTTAAATCATTTTTTTATGACTAAATAATCGTGAGCAACTAATATTTTTTGTTAAATACGTCGTTTTCAATGTATATTTTTTATTTAATAAATAAAAATAAGTAAAATTTCCATTCGTGCTAGACTGTACTAGTTTTGGGAAAAACTTTGCAAGGTGTATATTTCTCAAACCGCAGGGCTATAAAAACTCATAATCTGCTTTTCATGCTTTTAGGGGTGGTAAAAATGTTCACATTATAAAACAAATGAACCCGCCAAATTTCATCCAATTCTAAGGCTGAGTGATTAAATCTAAAAAAAAACGCATTCACTCCATTTCAATCCTTTTTGGATGAAATTTAAAAAAAAACCCTTTCTTAGTCAATGTCTATATTATAAAAGGCTTTGGCCTTAGAAACATGATATTTAGAGGAAACACTAGTCTTTGAAACAGAATATTTGGAGCATACATTCCTTTCGTAACATAGACATCTAAAAGAATTAGTTTTCCAAAATTCCATTCGTAATTTGGTGAAAAGTGTTATATGTATTTTTAGACTCTCATTCCAAATGGGTTTTCCAAAACTTTACCTTTATTAAGGTAAAAAGAACCCTAATAAATGCTTTTCCATAGATTTAATAATTATTTCTAGTTTTAATGGGAAGATTATAGTAACCAAAATATTGGTTGTCTAGTCTCTTTCATTATTTTTGAAATCTCACACGGAGGAAGTCGCGAGTAACAGTAATTTGGTAATATAACAATACTAAACTTAATCATTTATTTTAGACCAAGATTGTTTTTGTGACCTTTACATGTGGGCTACTTACACCGATAGTTGACCCAAATTGGATTGAAACAAAATATATTCATACGTCAGGCTGATTGATAAAGGCGTTAATATGTCACATGCCACTATTGTGGCATTTGACATTTGGGACATGTTAACGAATTTCTCGGTACGAAAGAAAGTTCAGTACCTACTGGAGTCGAGCTAAATGAAGCGAAGCAAAAATACCTACCGATATGTTCATTCGTCATACGACACAATGGAGCATAGGCGGGCGTGGCTCAGGCCGAGCATGTACAATAAGGTGGACATTATGAATGTAAATGACTCACACGGAGGCGACGCATGTGGCGGAGTCATGTCCGCTCTCTTCTGAGTCAAGATGCGGAGGGGACAAATGAAATAGTTTGAGTCGAGTCGATCTAATTCACCGAAATTTGAAATTCGTATTGTTTAAATTTGATAAAGGAGTATGACAATGATAGGGGCACATTGATTTATCTCTAAATGGCTACCATAGACAACAAAAATTTGTTCGTATACAATATAAGTACAAAAGTTCGTATATTTGTGCACGATCATGGTAAAAAACGAACTGATCATGAAGTTGAGATCATAGACAACAAATCGTATTCAGGCTAAACTTTTTAAAATGGCAGACTAATCTCAAAGTGAAAACCATAAACAACAAATGTTAATAAGAAAAATACCAATGTAATCACGCAATTGTGGATTACAAAACAAAATGCTCTTTAAATGGCAACAATAGGTGACAAATTAACTTCGTTTGTAAGAAAACCTAAAAAAATCGCATGTATGTTTGTATACCACCAATGATTATAAGGAAAATCTTCTTATTCAACCTTTATAATTAAATGCTTATACCGTTTGGAAAGTCAAAGGATGCCTAGATTTATGCATCATTTTAAAAATATCCGGTTCCTTAGACTAACCAAAGTACACGAAAACTCTTCATTGTTAAATCTGCTTATGCTGTATCTCTTTGGTATTAAAAACACTGATTGTATTTATGATCGCGAGTAACAGAGTGTAGTTCTGGCCTTTATTTAATTTGCCATTGAAGTCATAATAATAATCAAGATAAAGACTTCAAATATAGTTCAAGTTTTATAAATCTGACAAAGGCATCTTTGGAAAGAAAAGTTAGGAATTGCTCTCCATCATCAAATGAAGAGATGTGAAGTACGTTATATTATATGTTTATAGAAAATTATTTCGGCGGGGGCTATACAAAACCTGGTGGCAAGAATATCAAGAATTGTAAAAAAAAACTATTAGGTGCAGAAATAACATTATTTTAGCAGGGGTTATACAAAACCTCATGGCAAGAATATCAAGAATCGTAAAAAAACTATTAGGTGCAAAAATAGCATTATTTCAGGAGGGGCTATACAAAACCTCATGGCAAGAATATCAAGAATCGTAAAAAAACTATTAGGTGCAAAAATAGCATTATTTCAGGAGGGGCTATACAAAACCTCATGGCAAGAATTGTAAAAAAAAACTATTAGGTGCAGAAATAACATTATTTTACAAAACCTCATGGCAAGAATATCAAGAATTGTAAAAAAAAAGTATTAGGTGCAGAAATAACATTATTTTAGCAGGGGTTATACAAAACCTCATGGCAGGAATATCAAGAATTGTAAAAAAAAGTATTAGGTGCAGAAATAACATTATTTTAGCAGGGGCTATACAAAACCTCATGGCAAGAATATCAAGAATTGTAAAAAAAAACTATTAGGTGCAGAAATAACATTATTTTAGCAAGGTTATACAAAACCTCATGGCAAGAATATCAAGAATTGTAAAAAAAAGTATTAGGTGCAGAAACAACATTATTTTAGCAGGGGTTATACAAAACCTCATGGCAAGAATATCAAGAATTGTAAAAAAAAAGTATTAGGTGCAGAAACAACATTATTTTAGCAGGGGTTATACAAAACCTCATGGCAAGAATATCAAGAATTGTGAAAAAAACTATTAGGTGCAGAAACAACATTATTTTAGCAGGGGTTATACAAAACCTCATGGCAAGAATATCAAGAATTGTAAAAAAAAAGTATTAGGTGCAGAAACAACATTATTTTAGCAGGGGTTATACAAAACCTCATGGCAAGAATATCAAGAATTGTAAAAAAAAAGTATTAGGTGCAGAAACATTATTTTAGCAGGGGTTATACAAAACCTCATGGCAAGAATATCAAGAATTGTAAAAAAAAAGTATTAGGTGCAGAAACAACATTATTTTAGCAGGGGTTATACAAAACCTCATGGCAAGAATATCAAGAATTGTAAAAAAAAGTATTAGGTGCAGAAACAACATTATTTTAGCAGGGGTTGTACAAAACCTCATGGCAAGAATATCAAGAATTGTAAAAAAAAAGTATTAGGTGCAGAAACAACATTATTTTAGCAGGGGTTATACAAAACCTCATGGCAAGAATATCAAGAATTGTAAAAAAAAAGTATTAGATGCAGAAACAACATTATTTTAGCAGGGGTTATACAAAACCTCATGACAAGAATATCAAGAATTGTAAAAAAAAAGTATTAGGTGCAGAAACATTATTTTAGCAGGGGTTATACAAAACCTCATGGCAAGAATATCAAGAATTGTAAAAAAAAACTATTAGGTGCAGAATTAACATTATTTTAGCAGGGGTTATACAAAACCACATGGCAAGAATATCAAGAATTGTGAAAAAAACTATTAGGCACAAAAATAACATTATTTCAGCAGGGGCTATACAAAACCTCATGGCACGAATATCAAAAATTATAAAAAAAAACTATTAGGTGCAGAAATAAACTTTTCAACGAAAAAAGAGTGTAGCAATGTACTGCGTTTATTGTAACATTATACAAATATATTTCTCTTTCATTTTATATAATTTTCAGTTTATTTTATATTTTAATTTAATGCGATTATGTCATCAAACATTTAAATTTTAATTCTAATATTTTATCAAAAATTCTTAAAAATTTAAAGATAAAAAATGATACCTTTTTTATGAACCTCTTTTATGGATTTTATGAATCTCATGGTTAAGTAATTTTCCAGTTCATAGATGACCAATAAATCTTGACTAAAAAGGATAATGTAGTTACATAAGCGACCTGAAGGATTGCGTAAAATTAGAATAAACTGTATGTTATATATTAAAACACACAGCTATTTTAACAGCTATACTGTACTGAACATTTATTAATGACACTACATTTCTGTGATGTAGATAGGTGACCGGTGCAATCTACATATTGTTTTTTAATGTGTCATATTGAAGGACCAAAATGTTAGAAAACTCCACATTATTAAATCTTCTCAGTGTATTTGCTATAACTTCGGTGTCAAAAAACGTTATTATGGTTCTGATTTAATGTGCCTTATAACAGGCCGCGGCATAACCTTTTTAATGTGCCTTATTGAAGGACCAAAATTTAAAAAGAAATTACAAATTTTTAAATCGGCTTAATGTATTTGCTGTAACTTCGGGTTTAAAATATCTTATTATGAATTTGATTGCGAATATAGGTCACGGCTCAACTGGATTACGATAGATTACTGGCCCAATCTACGTATACCTTTTAAATATGTATTTCAGAAGGACTCAAATTTAAAAAAATACTCCAAATTTTTAAATCCACTTAGTGTATTTGCTGTAACTTCGGTGTCAAAAAATCTGATTATGTATTTGATTGCGAATACAGGTCGAGGTTCAACTGGATTACGATAGGTTAATTATCCAGTTTACGTATACCTTTTTAACGTGTTTTATTGAAAGGCCAGAATTAAAAAAAAAACTCCAAATTGTTAAATCCGCTTAGTGTATTTGCTATAACTTCGGTGTCAAAAAATCTGATTATATGTCTGATTGTGTATAAAGTTCGCGGTTCAACTGAATTATGATAGGTTACTTATCCAATCTACGTATACCTTTTTCATGTGTCTTATTGAAGGATCAAAGTTTAAAAAAAACTCCAAATTGTTAAATCCGCTTAGTGTATTTGCTATAACCTCGATGTCAAAAAATCTGATTATATGTCTGATTGCGTATAAAGTTCGCGGTTCAACTGAATTATGATAGGTTACTTATCCAATCTACGTATACCTTTTTCATGTATCTTATTGAAAGATCAAAGTTAAAAAAAACTGCAAATTGTTAAATCCGCTTAATGTATTTGCTATAACTTCGGTGTCAATAAATCTGATTATATGTCTGATTGCGTATAAAGTTCGCGGTTCAACTGAATTATGATAGGTTACTTATCCAATCTACGTATACCTTTTTCATGTGTCTTATTGAAGGATCAAAGTTAAAAAAAAACTCCAAATTGTTAAATCCGCTTAGTGTATTTGCTCTAACTTCGATGTGAAAAAAACTGATTATGTATCTGATTGCGAGTACCGGTCGCGGCTCAACTGCATTACGATAGGTTACTTATCCAATCAAAAAAGATGTACGTACACCTTTTTCATGTGTCTTAAAAAAACTCCAAATTGTTAAATCCGCTTAGTGTATTTGCTATAACTTCGATAGAAAAAAAATAGATTATGTTTCTGATTGTGAATTTGGATTGCGACTCAATTGAATGAAGATAGTGACCAGGGCAATCTACATATTCTTAATCTACCTTTTATGTGGAAGCCATTATAACAAAAATAGTCAAGCATAAATACTATTAATTTGAATCCTAGAGATAGTGATCGGTGCAATCTATATATTATTAATGTGCCAATAATCATTACAGGTCTTTATAACTTAACTGCAGATTTATGGACCTAGATTCCAGCGATCTGGAATTATATTATAAAAGCCTTCTGTTATAAAGCGTTTTTATGGTATAAAGCGGTCTTGAATTATGTTATAAAACACATCTTTCAAATGTGATACACCATTCTATGAGCAATGTAGTTCTTAGGTTCAGATGTATTCACGATGTAATCTAGATTAACTGAAAATGAACAGGTACTATTAAGATTAACGACAGATTGATTCGTGCTGGATAACTGTTATAAAAGATTTTATTTATTTTGCTTTCTTGTCTTTCTGTCTACTACAAATTTTATAATCGATATTCAACCCACTTCCTGATGGCCTAAAGACCTGACGTATATATTTGTTTCTGGTGAAAATATGCTGACGATGGAGTCAGAATGATGGAGGATATTCAAGGAATCTCCTTAAATTTATATCCACAATGATGAATAGTACACCCATCGAGGTTTGAGTTCGTTTTACTTGTCTTGGTAAGTTATATGCATTTCTTAATTTTTGGTTTGTTTAAAATGAAAGTTTTGTTTAGAATTTTTTTTCTATTTTATTTCTGGTAACATTATGAATGTTGATAAAGTTCTAGAATATATTATATTTAATGTGTTTTATTAACCGATTTAAAGGGTTTAACTTAATACAATATTTATTAGGGACAACCATATTTGAACTTACCTACGTATGACCTCGGCGTCTCGCGCGTGCCGTACCGGAGGCCGCGTGCTCGCGCCAGACGTCGGTTCTGTAATCAGATAGGGGAGATAGGATTTAAAAGATATGTTTAAATGCCTTCGTCGCCGGGATTCTACTCGTATTTATGTTGACATGAGGCAGTTTATTTGAAGGAAAGGCAGTTTGTATCGAGGAAAGGCAGTTTATTAGGACGTATGGAGACAGAGAGATAGTTTATTTATTTATCGACGCCTCTCTTTATATAAAATATCCATTACACGCTGCGAGGTGGACGACTGAAAGATTGTTCTGGTTTTTGCAACCTTTGCCTATATATAATACTTTAGAGAGACGGACTGACTTTAAGGGATTTTGTTTCCTCATTCATTAGTGCTTCGTATCTCAAAAGGAAAAATGGAACCCTTATAAGATCACATACGTGTCTGCCTGTCTGTCACAGTCGGTTAATACTCAAAAATTTATTTTTAAATTCGATATTTAGTGTGTGGTATTGTCTGAAAGGGACAATTAGAATTGTCTCAAAAATATTTTTTTATCATTTTGAGTATTATATATTATTTTTTTATCATTTTGGACATTATTTTGTCAGAGATATACCGAAAAATATGCAAAAAAAACTTGTTTTCCCTTTCTTTTTATTTCTGAAACTACTGAACCTAAAATTATGAAAAAAACAGAGTTTTAGAATCCTAGACAAAGGTTGTAGAAAAACTTTAGCGATAATTCTGCCATAGTTATATTATGTATTATTAAATACTTATTGCACTAAGATGCCCATATAAGCGATGATTTATATTAAATAAATTACTTTCAATTCAAATGTGGTACGGAACCCTCAATGCGTGGGCCAGATTCGCACTTCGCCGGTTTTTTATTCCAATTCAGGCGATGTCTAAGATTGATTAAATATAAAATGGTGGCCATCTAATATGTCAGCTCACTTTATGTCAACTGATTTGTTTCAATACGTATTTTCTTCTGTTGTTTACACTCTGAAGTTATTTAATTTCTTAGATGATTAGGATAGCAGAGATTTCACCACTTATGTCTTGTCAATGTTCAACTGACGCAACTACAGTATATGAATGTATACTTTAATATACTTTAATGTTTGTATGTAGGGTCGTTCTTTTTTTACAGCCAATGGTTTGTCCCAAAGATAAAAGACCACATTTTGTATAAAAATTTGAATTTTGTTTACTTTTTTTCCTTCTTGCGTCCTCAATAATAATAGTATGAATCTTATCTATTAAAATTACAAACATGTTTGTAGTAATTTTAATAGCAATTTTCGTGACGAAGTCGACATAAATCGTGACAGAGGTGTTGTGCATACTAATGGCGGTGTCCCACTCTACATGCTATGTTCAAATACTTCTCAGATCAAAAATATTTGTGTGACTAGCTAAAACTTAAGGAAGATGTTAATGTTGAGAAATTGTAATTCACGGCATAAACAAATATTTGTATTATTATATTATATCTCTCGGCATAAGGGTTTTAGTTGCGTGACATGAGATCGTCACGTATTTTATACATATCCTTATTGTAATTTTGAAAAAAAATGTTTAAAAATTTAAGTTAGGGCCTTAAGTAGATTACACGTCGCCTTATATTTTAAATGTTTAGTAGATTATTACCACACTGTCACAAGTTTGTCCCTCATTTCAGTGAAAGTCAAAGTAATCTAGCGCTTTACTTTGCGAAGAATTAAGTAAAATATGTTCTGAAACTATTAAATATTTTATACTAAAGCTGTTTATGTATATATATATACATATATATATATATATATATATATATATATATATATATATATATTATTGTGATTTAAACATTATTCTAAAGTTTGCTCTCTTTAGAGCAAGAAATGTGATCGATTGGTATTAAAGTAGTTTTCGTGTAACACGCGTTGCCGATGAAATTGGCTAAATTCTTCAAATATTATTCAAACTATAAATATTCAAATTCTTTTAAAATTTGAAAATCATTTACTGTTCAATATTGGTAAATGTCGCTCCCAAAAATTGTACAATTAACATTATGGGAAAAGCAGTAATTTCACCACACATCATTTTTTTTTAAATGCGTCGAGCGATTTGCCTAAAAAACTAAGTCAATATAAAATGATGTTATATTAAAATTTTGAAAAAAAATATTTACCGTTTAGTTTTGGTAAAAATCGTTCTCAAAAATTGTATCATTAACATTACAGGAAAAGTAGTTATTTCACCACACTTCATTTTATTTAAAAACGTAATAAAAAGCGCACAAATTATTTTTCTTTCTTACAAACTCTTAAAATGGTATATTAATATGGTAAAATGGTATATTAATAGTTTGGAGAAAAAAACATTTTTTTTCTTACAAACTATTCAAATGGTGTTCTACTAATAGTTTGGAAATAAATTTCAATAAAAACTGTTATAATATTTTTTGAATATTACAACAGCTACAACTAGCTTAACTTAACATGTCACACGACAGCTAACTTAAGTAACGTATTTTTATTTTTTTTAATAAGCACACCTCAATATTGGATCGCCCAAAAAAGTCTTTGTTTTCTAGAAATATCAATAATCAAAATTTAATATTGGAATGTTTATTTTAATATAAAAAATAATATATTTTTGTGACCGAGGTGTTTACTTTTTGTCATCCTTCCTAAAACTTGAAAGTTTAAAAATAAATCGAGCAAAAGAGAGCAATAGATTCCAGCAATAAATTCAGCACCTATGCTAAATTGACGATTGCCGGAATCTATCATAATTGAAGAATCATATAAAATAACAAATAATTATGAAAATACAATATTCTTTCAAAATAAAAATAAATATGACTCCAATTGAATAAACTAGAAGAAGGTCCCATGTGGGAACCGTGATAAACTAGAAGACGGTCTCATGTGGTAACCGTCTCGTTCATGAAATACCTTGAAGTATACACTCCAAATAAACTTGGGGGTTGATTTGCTTAGGGTGGAACAAAAGTACATTTTTCATTAGTAAATATACGCTAAGATAAATTATTACCTTTATAACTAATAAACTATAAATGGAAAGTATAATCAAAGAAACTTAGTAGCTTAAATATATTTGCTTACCAACATTGAAATTTATTTACATTAATTTTCATAAGTTTTCATGAATATAATGTCCAGTGATAATACTTACTCATCATTAAAACGCTTATTGTGTGTTACCTATGAACAATAGATATGCGTCGTCCCGAACGTTTCCTGTAGTTTTGACACCACATTCAGTTCTTCGTACTCTGACATTCCCTGTTCTGCTCATAGAATTGATAGTATAATGTTCTGCTCCTACAATTGATAATGTAATGTTTTGCTTCTACAAATGATAGTGTAATGTCCTGTTTCTACAATTGATAGTGTAATGTTCTGTTCCTACAATCGATAATGTAATGTTCTGCTCCTACAATTGACAGTGTAGTGTTCGACTCCTGCACTTGATAAGGTAATATTCTACTCCTACAATTGATAATATAATGTCTTGCTTCTACGATTAATGGTTTAATGTTCTGCTCCTACAATAGATAATGTAATGTTCTGCTCCTACTATTGATAATGTAATAATGTTCTACTTCTATAATTATTAGTATAATGTTCTGCTCCTACAATTGATAATGTAATGTTGTGCTCCTACAACTGATAACGTAATGTTCTGCTCCTATAATTGATAGTGTAATGTTCTGCTCCTACAATTGATAATGTAATGTTTCGCTTCTAAAAATGATAGTGTAATGTCCTGTTTCTACAATTGATAGTGTAATGTTCTGTTCCTACAATTGATAATGTAATGTTCTGCTCCTACAATTGATAGTGTAATGTTCTACTCCTGCAATTGATAAGGTAATGTTCTACTCCTACAATTGATAATATAATGTCTTGTTTCTATAATTAATAGTTTAATATTCTGCTCCTACAATTGATAACGTAATGTTCTGCTCTTAGAATAGATAATGTAATGTTCTGCTCCTACTATTGATAATGTAATAATGTTCTACTCCTATAATTACTAGTATAATGTTCTGCTCCTACAATTGATAATGTAATGTTCTGCTCCTACAATTGATAGTGTAATGTTCTGCTCCTACAATTGATAAGGTAATGTTTCGCTTCTACAAATGATAGTGTAATGTCCTGTTTCTACAATTGATAGTGTAATGTTCTGTTCCTACAATTGATGATATAATGTTCTACTCCTACAATTGATTATGTAATGTTATGCTCCTACGATTGATAATGTAATGTTGGACTCCTATAATTGATAGTGTAATGTTCTGCTTCTACAATTGAAATGTAATTGATCATAGCTTATCCTTTAATCTAGGATGTACATTAACTGTGCGAAAATTTAATTGAAATTTGTCCCATCATATTAGAGTGAAAGATAGACAAACAAGCAAGTAAACAGAAAACGTTTCACTATTATTATATTAGTAACGATTATAGAGTAGAGTCATTCATCAAAAATATTGTTTTGCTGAAAAATCGTTACAAGTATGAGAAAGCAGAAATAAGTACAAATACTTCTGGTTTTTGTTTACTCTGGCTCTGCATTATTGTGCAAGTGTCAATGCATCAATGACTTCCCTATTTAGATTTTAAGAATTTCCAAATTTCATCTTCAAAAACTTCAGCATTATCCGACCCAAAGAGTTTTGTCAATAGTTTCCTATTAAATATCTATTTAATCTCCGTATGAAACCTACACTCCAAAGTAGAAATAATTTAACTCACTTTTTGATGGTTTTGAGTTACAATTGTATTATTATTGTTAATTTATTACAATTATTTATAAACAATAATACAGTCGTTTAATCATCATGTCCACAAGCGCTTTTCAACAATATGAAATGACATGAAGGAATGTTAAAGTTGAGTACTTTTTGAAACTTTATAATGCTATACTGTAAAATCGCAAAAAGTCAATCACAATGTTCTTCCTTGGCGGTGTTACCATATTGATATCAGATTTACTTTATAAATATTAGGCAAAAAACCACGCGTAACTGTCGTTTAACCTGTGTAATATACGCGAGTAATAATGCACGAGCAATAAAGTACGTAAACAAATAATACGAGTAAAAAAATTGTTGTTTCAGGCCACAATGTAGAAGTGAAAACTTTTGTGTACGTTGGAAATTTTCAATACGGAAATTAAAAGCGAAAATAACTTACGCGTATTTTATTACATTATATTCAAATGAAATGTTATTCAAAAATAGAATGTAATTCTTGAAACTCCATGTTATAGACAGTAAACACGCTCGGCCGATGCCGAAGCGAGCCGAGTTGTCCCGAACAATGCAGCGCACACTCAACTAGTCACATTTCATAATTTTTGAATTTGGAACTCGCTTAGCCGATGCCGAACGGAGCTGAGTTTACCCGATTCAGCGTCACTGACCCGAACATGATGGCTCAGTTTCATTCACTGCTCAGAACAAGTGCACAAATGCGCCGTAAGAAATTTTCACTTCAATAAAGTATTTCAAAAAATAATACCAGTAATAATACGCGCCAACAAACTACGTATAAAATTGGTATGTAAAATGCAAGTCGTCTGCGCGTATTTGATACAGTCACATTGTGCAAACGTTCCTCCCTTTCTCAATAGTTACTTATCTGATGTTCAAATATCAGTTACATTGTTGTCTTTTAGCAATTTGTAACCATTTTATGTTTATAAATCTTTTGTCTTCAACGTGAAACGTTTTTATCTATCAATTTATCTAGCTGTACCTGCACGCTATCTCTGATGCTTCACTGCTTTCATTCATTTATACAGACTCCTTGTCTCCGCAGGCCCTCTTGTAATTATTCCGTTCCAGGTCTAATTATAATTTTTCTCTCATATTCTTCTAATCACTTGCTCGTTGCTCATTATAGATTAACAAGTCTTAATTTAAGAGTACCTTAAAAGACATTTTACTATGAGACAAATGATTTTATTATCGTTGAAGATATCAATGAAGAGAATTAAACAATAAAAATTTTAAAGAAATATCCTTTAATAATATTGTGATTTACGCTCTTAAGAGTAACTTAAAAAGACATTTTACTATGAGACAAATCATTTTATTATCGTTGAAGATATCAATGAAGAGAATTAAACAATAAAAAGCTTAAAGAAATATCCTTTAAAAATATTGTGATTTATGCTCTTAAGAGTAACTTAAAAAGACATTTTACTATGAGACAAATAATTTTATTATCGTTGAAGATATCAATGAAAAGAATTAAACAATAAAAAGTTTAAAGAAATATCCTTTAATAATATTGTGATTTATGCCCTTAAGAGTACCTTAAAAAGACATTTTACTATGAGACAAATCATTTTATTATCGTTGAAGATATTAATGAAAACAATTAAACAATAAAAACTTTAAAGAAATATCCTTTAATAATATTGTGATTTATGCCCTTAAGAGTAACTTAAAAAGACAATTTACTATGAGACAAATGATTTTATTATCGTTGAAGATATCAATGAAAAGAATTAAACAATAAAAAGTTTAAAGAAATATCTTTTAATAATATTGTGATTTACTCCCTTAAGAGTAACTTAAAAAGACATTTTAGTATGAGACAAATTATTTTATTATCTTTGAAGATATTAATGAAAAGAATTAAACAATAAAAAGTTTAAAGAAATATCCTTTAATAATATTGTGATTTATTCCCTTAAGAGTAACTTAAAAAGAAATTTTAATATGAGAGAAATCATTTTATTATCGTTGAAGATATTAATGAAAAGAATTAAACAATAAAAAGTTTAAAGAAATATCTTTTAATAATATTGTGATTTATGCCCTTAAGAATAACTTAAAAAGACATTTTACTATGAGACAAATCATTTTATTATCGTTGAAGATATTAATGAAAAGAATTAAACAATAAAAAGTTTAAAGAAATATCTTTTAATAATATTGTGATTTATGCCCTATTTCAATATTTTTTTCATTATTGCCAGAAATTTCTTGATGTATTTTCTGAATTACAACAATTCCTTTTAATAATATAAAGGCATAGGTGCAAAGGATATTCAAAATTTAAAAAATCGATTTGAAGAACTATTTTCTATGAAGAAACTACTATTAAAGATCAAATTCAATTACCTCTTTTTATGTATTAAAATGAGTTGTGATCATTTTTTTTATAAATAAATTCATATGTAATGTACATATTCAAATAGCAATTAAGTTCAAAATATTATAACAAACAGTTCATTGAAAAAGTGTTGTTTATATGGGAAATCTTTTTTATGATAAAATAACTGGGAACGACTAAAACTTTTGTTTATTGCTTTAAGAATAAATATTAAAAACATATATGTTTTCTTCATTTAATAAACAAAAAAAATTAAATTTCCTTTCGCATTAAACTATAATTATTCCCAAATTAATAAATTGGGAATAATTATAATTAGATAACGAATTAGAGGGAAGTTTAATAAAATTATTAATTAATACAAAAACAAAAATGAGTGCTGAACATAACATCTTAAATTCATTACTCAAAATTTAAATAATAATTAGAACGCTTAACTGTCAAAAAAGCGTACTTTTTCTACTATCTGCTATATTTGCTGCACGCGCACAGTTTTAATTCCGAACCTGCCAGTATTTTAGCACATCTCTTTATTTTAACATGTCCGAACATTAATGGCCAGAATGCTGCCATTTGTATTGAAAAATAATTATTTTATTTAGAATATTATATTATTTTTTGCAAACATGACTAAATGAAGTCAAATATTAATTTATTCATTTATCTATTTGCCATCTTTAATTTGAAGTACATATAGCGAACTTGCTATAGAAGCAATGTCACAGCGAAACATAACAATAAGATTAAAAAATTGGTTGGGAGACTATTAAATATTATCTTTTTTGTATTATATTATGTTTTTTGTATTATAACCATACTACAAAAAAGATAATAATAAATTTAAAATATCAAAAAAATTTGAACACAAAACATGAGTTACGATGGAAGAAGGAAAAGAGATACGCACCTCTCTTTTTTAAACGAAACTTGGACACATTTTTCGAGGTACCTTATAATAATATGGTATCAGGATTAGAGGTAGGGTGTATATACTGTAATCCGTACGAGTACGAAGTATTTGCGAGAAACGCACACACTAGTTATATGACATTCCCTAAATATCTGTTACAAAATACTCAACTTTCTGTCTCAGTTTGTAATGTCACCAACTACCATAAGATTTTTTAACATTTTTTATTTCATTCTTTCCTAAGAATTAATTTATACGATAAAAGGGATAGCCTGCGTACGTCTGTAACCGCTTTGTTTCTTTTGCTCTTATAGGAGTTGATGACTATGGCAATGGACTTTTATATAAAAACCAGTCAATCAGTTTATTAATTCACATAAACGTAATGAAAAATAAATATATATTTTAATTAAGTAAACAAAAACAAATAAAGCATTTAAAAAAGAAATAAATAAAAAATATAAACAATTCTCAAATAGAAACAGACTTGACTTTCTGAAGATTTCATTATAACAACAAATACTAAAATTTTAAATCAACTAAATCATTTTTAAAAATAAATTAACTACAGTGTAACAACAACTTCAATATAAATAAATATAAAACTATTAAAATTGATTAAAATTGTATATATTATCTAATTAAACCTGTCAAACTAAATAAAGAACCTAATCTATATTACTTCAATTATATATTACATTTTGGAAAATTTAACAAAAAAGTCACAACTTCGATGTATTTAAATAATACACAAACCCACTATTACTGGACCATCAATTCTAATGTATTTGTTTTTCTATAGCACAAGCCGTCTATAAAAAAAACAAAGTTTGCTTTTTTAGTAGACTTTGTTGTCTTTGCTTTTTTGTAGATTGACCGAGACCTGCAATCTGTGTCCCATTTTAATTAAATATTTTAAGATTTGACAGGTCGATTCTTTCGGATTCAAATAAGATCGAAATGATAGAGACCTATGACCTTAAGGTGAATACACAAACACACACACACACGCGCGCGCGCACACGCGCACACACGCACACACGCACACACACACACATAGTTTAAAAAATTAAATTAAATAAAGTGGACGTAGTTTGTTGCATGATTACAAAGTGAGTACTTTCATGAAAGTGGCTAACTAGAATAATGACGTTCTGGCTTAATCCTATTAACGGTAACATTTATAACAGTAATGTTCAATAACGGGCAAACGAGTATCAAAATTCGAGGCGAATCGGTATTCCGTACTTTTATTACAGTTTGTCATACGCGTTTTCAAAGTTCCATACCCATATTAGGAAACCTCATAGTTTCGCCATGTCCATCTGTATGTCACAGCCGTTTTACTCTAAAAACTATAAAGTTTAAATAGAGCATGATTATTTAACGCCTATGAAGTTATGAAATAAAATCTTTTAAAAACAATTTTTAAAGTAACTTCCGTACAACTAAGTAGGGATGATTGTTTTTATTTGTATACCTCATTGAGTAGGGTATAATATAATAGGTCTTTAAAAAATATGGGGGACCTATCATGAATACTTCTTTGATACAAAGAACCGTTTACGAAATATTAAGTTTTAAAATGGAAATTTTTGTCAGAGTTATGTGTCCCCACCCCACCGGCTAGAGTTATTTTTTAATATCTCAAAAGTATTCACATTAAGAGTATATACAATGAAATTAAAAGAAAAATTATCACACCTAAGTAGACTCTACTAGTTTATGGACAATAGTAGACAAACTTATTACATATATTTTAATGTAAAAAAATTCATAGAAACTCCATGCAAATGGCTTAATTTAACTGCAAGAATAACTTTGTGTTTTAAAAAATATATATATATATATATATATATATATATATATATATATATATATATATATATATATGTACACATGGTGAGAAATAATACTAGTATTTAAAAATAGTTTATTAGAAAAACTACGTATGCTTAAATGTTTGTATGCGCCTTATTGTGTACTGAACCCCGTAGTGTGAGTTATACGAGTAGGTACTTTATAAATAACAAGTCCTTTATCTTCCTTGTATTATTTATTTTATGTATTGGCAGTACAGTTCTATCCTTGTTAAAATAACAAAATAAAATAATAACTAAAACCGTTGATACAACCGTTAACAAATTAACAGCAAATAACTAGTACATAAAATAAACCTGTAAAAGAATGCACTCATAGTCCTTTTTCCCCGGGCAGAGGCGAGATGGGCAGTTAGTTATTTAAATGAATTAAAAAACGTATAAATTTAAAAGCAAGAACTCGCAATGAAACTTGGTTCTATCCGCTTTACGTTTGAATAAAATTAACATGTGGTACCTCCATAGGTAAAAATTGTGACACTTGGACAAAATTTATTGACAAATATGAGTTACAGAGCTCGAAGCTTAACACCGTTTTCGTTCATTTCGGCAAAGCTAATTAAATAATCGAAGCTGAACGTTCGGCGGCTGCCGTTTCTCATGGGAAGTGACTAATCAGAGTGAAAGAGCGACGCGGATTGGACGAATGGGAGCGCCAGGATGTTGCGTGTACCGTTAACCACTCTAACTGACTTAGTTTATGTTACAGTCTAATGATGGTAAACCGTTCGGTATTTATTGTACGTATTATATTTATGTAAGTGTTAGCTGCCTCACCCGCCACTGCTCGGGTGAAAAAAACAAATACAAATTTTAATATTATAGTAGTTATCATGACAGTAAGAGCCAAAAATTATTACAAAATATTTATTAAAAATTACACTCGTACAAATTCTTTGTATTTATCGTTTTGGTTCTTTGTACAAGGAAATAATACTTAATGTGGTATACAAAGAAATGTTTTAGGCACTATCTTTCTCTGCGATTCTCTTTCTCTCACATGTACATGAACACACACACACACACGCACGCGCGCTCGCACCCGCGACTCGCACGTTCACGCGCACGCACACGCACACGCATACACACATACGAGTACTATATTTGACTTAGCACCATCTCCAAGAATCTTTAGCGATAGTAAAGTAGTAGTAAAGATACATACGTTTTATCCGTTTATGTGTAGTTTAAAAAATATTTTGAATTTTGTAATTTTTCGAAAAAAGCTGACAAGATCATTTAAAGCTCTTTTCTTAAATTTATAAATTTTAAAAATGTATTTATATCTCGAAAATAAAGAGATCTTTACTAAGATCAAATTTTGTCAGTAACCCAGTCATAACTTGGCCTATCTACCCTTTTCTATTGGTCTTACGAGATATCTGCAAAATCAACCTGTATATTTAACTTATGGGACAGTCTGTATATGTTCGGAAACGATATTGTACTGCGAAAGTTCCAATGAAATACTCGTATTTTCACTATTTTATACTTTTTAGCGGGCTTCTTATTCGGTGGTTATTTGAAGTCGATTAAATTTTTTTGGAAAACTGTGCATAGTACCATATATATATACATATATATATATATATATATATATCTGTGCATACTACCTATCTGCCTACTAATATCCTAGTTACTTCCTGCCTTTTATATATCTGTATATACTTACTTACTATGTACGAATATTCTAGTTGCTTTATGTCTTCGCCTGTACATACTTACCTCCTACCTACATATCTACTTATGTGTTTGTTTACATCTTATCTACCTACCTAGTAATATCTTAGTTGCATCATGCCTTTGCATATACCTATATATACTTAACTACTCATTTACTTTGTTACTTTATTGTTTAAGTCAAGTCAATCCAGAATTAAATTAGACAACGACTCCACACTTTTTGAGTTTAGTTCTCATCACTGAAGAGTTGCCGTTACCACCTTCTGAGTCCATCATTGTATCCTGATTTTGCTAAAATGCTAATTTAGGTCACCTTTAAGTCAAGTCAAAACTTTAGAGACCAATTATTTTAGTATTAGACCTGTAATATCCAAACTCGATAACGATACCTGTATGTATTATTGATTACTTCAATGGTGTACCTTCAATTTTCATGGTAAATTAAATTCCGTAAATTCTAACCGATTTTCTAATAAATAAAAATAATAATCTACATTAATCGATAAATGCCAAAGATATGAGGTAAATGTTAATATTAAACAAAACATTACAAAAAATTTATATACGTATATATATAAATATATATATATATATATATATATATATATATATATTAATACTAATACCATATACACTTACTTATAAGTGCATCGTAATTGTCATGTTGAGGTAGCAAATAACAGATAGATGTTACTACTAGTGCCATCTATGTTTACTTGTATATGCATTGTAACTGTCATGTTGAGGTAGCAAAAACAGACAAATATTACTACTAACGCCATCTATGTTTACTATATGTGCATTCTAACTGTCATGTTGAGGTAGCATATAATAGAAAGATATTGCTACTAACACAATGTTGTATATGCATTATAACTGTCATGTTGAGGTAGCAGATAACAGATAGATATTACTATTAACGCCATCTATGTTTACTTGTATGTGCATTGTAAGTGTCATGTCGAGGTAGCAAAAACAGATAGATATCACTACTAACGCTATCTATATTTACTTATACGTGCATTGTAACTGTCATTTTGTGGTAACAAAAAAAACAGATAGATATTACTACTAACGCCATCTATGTTTATTTGAATATGCATTGTAACTGTCATGTTAAGTAATGAAACTCCCTTTAACGGAATGACAGCTGAATGCATCGTTTTATTTTAATAGTAATATACACAAAAAACAAAACAGTCGAATTCTGAACCTCTTACTTGAAGTATGTTGATAAAGATTTTGTATTTATGTTTCTTTGTTTCCTTGTTATAGAGGTTAATAGTTTTTTGTAGCACTAATAGATCGTTCTTATTTGCCGTAGTTACCGTATATTATTAGCGTTTTCCTCAAGTATTTTAGAACCAATGAGGTTATCAAGATCGTTTCAAACATACAAAAATATATTTAACCAAATAATTATAGAAAACCCCCCTGAATACGTCACATCGTTAGTCGACAGTTTCGTTTTGTATTCTCGGAAAATCTCGCAAAAATACAGATGACTTGATAAATATGAGAACCGTAGACCACAAAACGTTATAATACAGAAAGAAAGAAAAAAAAATGTTATAAACTGTACAATCTGCAAACCGCAATCTTTGGAGGCTTCTACGTGTAGAAAATTTTATTTAAACTATTTTCTAAGTGCCGTTACTTAGAGATACAACATTAATGACAGATATATTATTATTTGTTATGTACATCGTCTTGATATATCGACATTTTTATTATATAAGGTCTTTCCAAATATTTATATTAGATTATTTTAATTGCTGAATGGGAAATCTCTTCTAGCCAATCAAAATACCGTAATGCATATATTTAAAACTAACTATCCTGACCTTGTCCGACTAAAAAAGGTGTACGTTTGCATTTTATTTTAATAGTTTACCATTAACCTATTTTACAGACAACGGTATTCTCATCAGTTTAGTTATTTATTTTGTGTTTTAATCGAGTACAGATGTAGACGGAGAATAAGCCAGACACATTACGCAATGACAGTTACGAAAACGAGATGCACTTATGCCCTGAGTATTAGAGCAAGTGAGGCAAGTTAGCATGCATTTTGTTTGTCTGCCACAGTTTGCAACTGAGGCAAACAATTTCAATAAATAAAGTGTATTTTGACTATATCATATCATCATCATCATCATCATCATATATATTAATACGCTAAGGTTAAGATGTTACTCTCCCTTTTTAGAAAAAACCTCACAACTAATCCACATAAATTATATATCATTTTATAGATAATTGCTTGCTCTACCGGCATCCACAACTAAACAATTTATTATAGCTATTGTTTTTGCAAATTAATTAATTATTAAAATTATATACACAAAACAGCAATGCTGCCATCTAACGGCTCAACGTCAATATGATTGACGGTCGGTAAAATTTTTGTTTAATTTCAAATCCATTCACGTATAAATAAAGTGGCGCTTTAGCTCAATGCTTTTGATACTTGCGCTTCTATATGTCAATTTTAGTAAAATATTTGTTTGATCTGTCATCTGAGCTTCATAATGGAAAAAATACGTAATAAGCAGTGTGCAAGATTAGAAATGAATTGAATACCTGCAATCAATTTTGATTTATTAAATTGACTTCAGAATTTGAATTAAATTCAGACGGATGCAAAGATTCTTTAAACATTTTAAAAGAAGCCAAAGAATATGTAATATGAGCCATTTATGTATTTCTATTCAGATGAAACGTAACTTAAACACAAAGATATGATCACATTTTTTAAAAACAAATATACATTTTTTTTATTAATTCTTAAATTAATTAAATTATTATTAAATATTGTTGTATTTCTTAAGTCTCTGGACCAGGTGAACTATAGAGCTTAAATTGGAAACTATAAGCATTTTCATATTTACTCTAATTTCCTACGTACTCATATTTTCTACGTTTCTATAACATGTGAAATTTAGAGCTGAGATTGGAAATCAAAAGACATGTATACGTATTTACTCTTATATACTATATACACGCAATTCCTACGTTTTTAGAACGAGTGAGGTTTAAAGCTGAGAATGGAAACTAAAAGAGATGTTCTTGTATTTACTCTTATTTCCCACGTACTCCTATTCCCTACGTCGCTAGAACAAGTGAAACAAGTATATTAAATAAATAAATATTGTCAATATTGATATATTGTACAGAATCCTTCAATACTAAAACGTTGGCAAAGTCATAAAATATAACACGGTTAATGTCATAAAATATTAACACGGTCAATGTCATAAAATATTAACAAAGTTAATACATTTCGAAGAAGAGTCAAATGAAAATTACACGTCTTTCACGTGCCTCATAATATAGATAATTCATAAAAAAGATGAACACCAGCGTTAAGTTATCTACAATATTGAAAAAAGAAAATTTTAAAACAAGCACGTACTTACAATAAAACTAGACGACTCATTAAAAAACACGCCATTTCTCCACATTTGGCGCCAATCTATTCATGTACTTGCAAAATCTAAATAAAAACATAGACACTGGTCGCGAGTACAAATTATATGGGACAAAAAAGAAATAAAACCTCGTCTATGGTCAATGTACTTCCTAGTAACGCGGTGAGCACGTTCAGATGGCTATTGGCCGTGTAACCGGGCGGTCCGGTTTGTTTCCCGCATGCAGTTATCAACTTTTACAATCGGAAGCACGGAACGTTTTGTGTGGGTATAGTGACAGATAATGCGAGAAAGTAATAATTTTGAAGTTTGTTGCGTTTAAAATTCGTATTGTATGGACCGGCTAAACAAAAGCAGTAACTCCGCTTATTTAAAGTTGATATTAAGAGCTTTAGTACACTTCATAGAACCAAGCTTATCTACATGCATACACATAAATACGTACATCTGTAAAATATTTTTTTTAAATCATTTAAATACATCATAAGGATCGACTTGTTTTAGTAATTAATGTAATTTGTCTAATCTTTAGATTAGCCCAGAATATACAAATGCTGTCTCAATACATTCATACCATCGAGATTTATCAGAAGTCATAGCTCTCAATTGTTATGTCCATAGTGTATCTAGCTCTCTTTGACCAAAACCAAAGAGTCACCTTAGTCCATAGACTAAGGCTTTAATCCCGCGAAAAAACAAAATGGTAACTTAAATTCAAAAATGGAAGAATAAATATTTTAAAGACATAAAGTGTTCATAACATCGTATTAAAGAATGAAATGGTAACTCGCATAATGTATGTATAGCTTATTATATAAATAAAATGGCAAAGCAAGAAGTGACGGGAAAAATAAATGTAGTATTACTATAATATACAATTAAATGAAATTACGTGTTGTAGTATTATTTCTACTTTCTTTAAGTTCTTTACCACCTTATCTATCTACCCCATTATCTTTGCTAATAGTCCACCTGAAGATGTTGTAATACAACGAAACCTAGGTCGTGATAAAGAACTTAAAGAAAGTAGAAATAATACTACATCACGTAGTTTCATTTAATTGTGAATAATGAATTTTTACAAAATTAACGCCGAATATATTCAAAATTACTATAATAGTCAAAGTTTTCTCAAATAAATTCAGATAAAATACGAATATTATTTTACTTTGATACGTCTTCCTTATTGCTACAGTCCCTCATTATTTTAACGTAAAAAGTTTGTAACTTGTTGATGTGAAACATCTAATGGCGCGTTTGGATGGGAGTTAACACTTTCTGATCGTCTGACGTCGTTAATAATAAAATATTAAATTAATATTTTATTATTAACAACTATGTGAATATTTATTTTTTCGTTTTCAATTCGTTGAAATTTAACTAATTCAATATGAAAAAATTTAGATGTTTCACATCTGCTAAGCATCCCACGACGAGAAAATCAAAATACGAAATTTAATTAAAGGTTTGAATTAATGAAAGTATGAATTTTCTCTAGTATATTTTTGTCTATCGTGCGATTTCTTACAATAGTTTAGAGATTAGTTTTTGTTTTTTACCTACAAAAACTAGTTTTGCTTGAAGTTGTATGCCAAATTCAAACGATGAAATACACTGTAGTTATTATAAGAAAAAAATACCTTTCAATTCAAATAATTTTTGTTCGATGTTGCTACAAAGTTAGGCTATCGCACTACAAAAGATTGAATAGAAAAATATTTCTATATGTATATACGTCTTAATCGTCCGTATTGCTCTAGCCCACAACAAATTGAATAATTGACAAGAACATAACTTTAAGTACAATGATTACAAAACTGTATCACAAAAGTGTTTTTGTACCGATATAATATTATTGTCGACATATGTTGATATAATAGCAATCTAGAATGCAAATATCTGACGCACGGTAACAATAATGGGAAACGACATCTAGAGAATATATCGCGAACTAACATCTGCAAATCTAATTTTAACTTTCATTATTTACATACTAGATGGCGCTTTTCTTTTAAATTGTTAATTTTATAATTTATCGAATATTATTTATTTTTCATTTTATACACCTCGAAACGAAAATATATAACTGTTACGCAGAAAGACTTTTCATTATAGAGTATTTTCAAAATGGTCAATCCTAAGGTACGAAGTGCCATTATTGTAACGGAAAACTTGTAACAATTTCCAGAGAGACAAAATAAAATATGGACAAGACATACGCATATTTATAACAATTTAAACAACTACCCCCCTATCCTTACACCATCTCGCATTTATGTGTGGTTTAATAATTATTGTATACTAGCTGACCCGTGCGAAGTCTTCGCACGATATCGCCATCTAGCGTGTTCCAAGTATACAATTTGGCTAAGATATTTGATGTGTCGCCCACAGATGGCGCTCATGCCAATTGTTATAAATATTAATTTGTTTATTAACAAAAAGATTTTTTTCGAATTTTTTTATATTTTTCGCCCAAAGTAGAAAACATAAGCTTTAAGTGGGTATTTTTTTTATTTTTTTTGGTGCAGTAGTTAAAGAGATCGAGCCGCTCGACCAAAAAACACCTTTTAGAAATAATATATTTAGATTTAAGCTCAATATTTTTAGCGTTCCATTTAAAAATTGGATATCATGGAACGCTTATAGAATTATCTATCCATCTTTAAGAATTTTACTTTTTGGTCGGAGATAATTTAACAGGTAGCGATGGATCAAATACAAATGAAAAGTACAAAAATGTTAATTCTGTTCTTTAAGCGTTAGGTTAAGGGTCACCATCGTATGGCAATAAATAATATAAGAAATCCAGTAATATAAAACTACATATGTATCGTATATTTATTTATATAACAACGAAATATTTTATATAACAAAAACAGGGTAAGTGACAACCTCGAGCTTTGGATGTGAAATTTCTTTATATATTATTTTTCTAAAGGGAAACATTAAGGTGATTGTTTGTTAAAAAAATTATATTAGCAGAAACCCTCTGTTTCTCCCCCCCCCCACACCCCAGCGTCCTCGCTACATTTTTAACATAATCTTTCACCTTCCTTTCTGCCACGGAAATGCAAGCTCGTCTATTGTGAAATGAGAACCTAACGAAAACTGCGAAAAGTTGGGTTTACGCTACTGGTGATTTACCATATGTGTTTCACTTTTCGTTACGGTATCATTTCTCAGCATAAACACTTACACTACCTTAGTAAAATAAGTTTCACTTCAATATTAAGATTAACCAAAAAAAATCGTAAATATCGTTATGTAAATTATGTCGTATGTGTATTATTTTAAAAATAGTTAATCACGAATAAATAAATGTATTGTACGAAACGCTCGTCACGAAATTCATTTCATATTTGACTTTTTTTTATTCTCTGTAAGCTTAGATCTTTTAAATTACGCAACGGATTTTGATGCGGTTTTCACTATCATTCAGATAATTTCTTCCGGAAGGTTTATAGGTATATAATATATGCATGTTACATTTACAGGAAATATAAGAGTCAATATTTCTTAAAAAGTAGAATTTTGGGTGCTTTCATTGCTAACGCTGACTAAACTTTACGAGATATATCAAAATGTTGTACTATGGAACTGTGTGTTTTAAAAATATCTACAAAAAAGTCCGTGATGGCGTATATCTATATCCTACGGATAACCCGCAGTGACCATTTTTATTAATTTTTTGTTACTTTCGAAGTTAATTTGATCAATATTATATTAATCTTTATTTAATTAGATAAGTTGGTTTCGTTGGGCATTTAATGTAGATAAATTTTTCTCTATATAGCAAATCATTATCATTAATATTTTATAAGATATCACAGATTTAAAATGACCAAAAATCAGTATTTGCGATGCCAATGCCGTTCACGGACGGCGGCGGCGGCGCGTGAATTACAGTAATATTATTAATCGCTCCACAATTACACCACATTAGTACCTATATTGCACGCGTGCGAAGCCGGGGCGGGTAGCTAGTATAACTGTATAATAACAATATTTCACATTCATTTATTGTAGCACTATTTGACCTTAATTCCTTACAGCGATCCTTTTACGAGTTTAGTTACAAAGTTTTTAACGCGAAAATAGTTATGCTACACTTCTCACTTCTTAGATCATACAATTTTCTCCCTCCAAGTGTACCAAGGATAATAATAGAAAGTCTGGTGGTTAGTTAGTTAACATAAATACATTGCCTACTATATCTTTCACAGGCGCATTTTTCAAAAATATTTTTTTATGTGATATAACTACAAATTCGCGATTTTTGGATTTTTCCTTTACTTATGCTGCTTCTTAAACCCTTGTTTCTTGCTAAATTTCATGATTCTAGGTCAGTGGGAAGTACCCTATAGGTTTTGATTTATTTAGGAGTGTCAAAAATGCTGTATTTTAGGGGTTTTTATTTAGAAGCTTGATTTTATAGCTCCAAGGGACCGCAGACCTAAATATTTGACATTAATTTCAATTTGATACCTCCACGCGTTCCTAAGAGAAAGGGTCTTCACAGAGACAGACGGTCAACGAATCGACGGACAATCAGACAGACAGAGGAAACGATCCTCTAAAGGTTCCTTTTTTCCTTTTGAGATACGAAATCCTAAAAAACTTTTAATTAGCATAAAATTAATGCCGCCATCTATTGGAGAATTAAAACACTGTTAAATTGTTTAATTTATTGTACAAGACGTAAGTAACTTTAACGTATTTATGATTGTTGCTTATAAAAGAGATAAGTGTCGCTATTAATTAACGAAGTAGTGTTTGTATTAAATAATATCTGAATGTTATGTGGCCTTATTTGTATCATAAGTTATCTTTGTGCTAAGCTTCAACTAAATTCTTTCATCTGCGGAAGAGGACATAGCAAACACACATACAGACAGAGGCAAACACAGCATATTTGATACATTATTACATAATATTTCATGAATTTAATCGCCAAAGTTCACGATATATTTAACTGCATCAAATTGAAAGGAGGTTATAAATCTAAGTTCAATAAAAAAGTAATGAGAAAAAAATCAATCATAAATAGATAAATAAATCTATAAAATTTTGACAGCTTACTTTTGACATATACAAAACAGCTGACAGCAATATTGAGCGCCATTTTTATTTGTTTTCGCGCATGCGTATATTTCTTTTGTATTATTCTATCGTATTCATCTATCTCTCTCGGTTGTTATTTAAGTATTCATTTTTCATCCTTCTTGCGATATATTCGTTACATTCAGTCGTTACAGCTAAAAATCGGTTGCATAAAAACGTTGCATGAAAGTTTTACTCTCATAGCGTCCAAAGAAGTTACATTTAAAAAAAATAGTAGATATATCTTCTTATACAGGTATTAGCGTCCATATTTTTTTTGACGTGAATATGTCTTTAAATTCGCTACCATACAGGGGCAATCCAAAAAACCTAATGATAACAAAATCGGGGGATACAGTTTGGCGTTGCAGTTTCGAATCTATCCTCTACATCAAACATTAAATTATACCACTAGATAGCTAAAGGATAAAAGAATTCATTACGATAAGCGAGAACAGTGACGCATCACGTGCTGTGGAGGGGAAGCGCCGCCATTTTGAGGTTATTTTGCTGCGTATCGAGATTTGCAATTAGTATAACTTTTGATTCGGAAAAGCTACGATGTTCGTTTAAGTTTTAATCATCAGCTGTCGTCAAAATCTATCGATTGTATGTAAAACATTAGTTTAAAGTAGTGACAGTGAATATAATAAGGTGTTAGAATAAAAAAATATTATCAAAAATATATAATGTCTGTCTTTACGCTATTGTAATACAATAATTATTTTTTTTCCTTGCTTTTATCCTAAATACATAAATAAAAATATTTTATTTAAAAAATATAATCCGTTACATAGACGTATTCACGTACAACACACGGCCGTGTCCATGACACAGCCACGCCCAATTTTTTTTATACTTTTGAAAGAAAAGTGCGTTGCACACATAAACAAAGACGCTAAATTTTCTTCCAATAGAGTTTATTAGAAGAACAACTGTATAAAGTCGCGACCATGATCTGTTGTTACCTCGCAAGAACGCATAAAAGTGAAAACATTACAGGTGCCGACAACAGAAGAGAAAATGTTCTCGTTAGTGCTTCGTTGGCCTTTTATAGCTCTTACACGTTCTCATACTTACTGTTTGTCGGCAATATATATTCTTGTATTTAGCTTTTTATATTAGCTCTACCTCCGCAGCTTCACCTGACCATTTGCGAGATAATATTATGACCCGTAACTTTTCGATAATATTATGACCCGTCCCGTAACTTTTTTCTTTAATGTTGCTTTTACTTTTTAAGCGAATGTCCAATTAATGTCACATTCCCGTTATGAAAATTATTTATATGTACTGATCTAGCATTGATTATCTGTTGAACTAAATAAAACAAATAAACAACAGAAAATAAAATACAATTTAAATAGTATATTAAAATTCAGCTATCATATTGCCCAATGAACAAGATTATTTTCGCTTGGTAAATATTGCAGAGTACATTTTACAAATAGAAACTATGTAAGTTTGGCTTATATATGTATATACCTAAATATTTAATAAGCATTAGTTGAAAGTCAAATATTTATTTACAAAAAATATAGCAAGTACGAGAAGACACATCCTATCCCTACGTTATTCAGTTATCTAACTAAACCTGTCAAACTAAATAAAGTTCCTAGTCTACATTACTTCAATTACATATCACTTTCTTTTAAATTTAACAGAAGCCGCAACTTTGACGTATTTAAATAATAACTTCGATCACACTATCACTAAACCGCGAAATATCATTAGAATATAATCGTTTTTCTATAACATAAACGGTCTACGAATTTAAAAGCTATAGCATAAACGGTCTACGAATTTAAAAGCTATAGCATAAACGGTCTACGAATTTAAAAGCTATAGCATAAACGGTCTACGAATTCAAAAGCTATAGCATAAACGGTCTACGAATTTAAAAGCTATAGCATAAACGGTCCACGAATTTAAAAGCTATAACATAAACGGTCTACGAATTTAAAAGCTATAGCATAAACGGTCTACGAATTTAAAAGCAAAGACAACTGGAGACCTGTAACCTATGTCCTATTGAATTAAATAGTTTAAGATTTGACAGATTGATTATTTCATATTGAAATAATCATTGATTATTTCATGATCGAAATGACAGAGACCTGTGACCTTAAGACCAATAGACCTATAGTACATATAGTATCTTATTCTCTCTTGAGAAAATCATTACTTGCCATCTTGTTCACGCGCGGGAACAGATATGTGAAGTTAACGTTGGATGTCAGCAATATATTGTAATATTTATTTGTCTCGCACTTCATGAATATCGTTTAGAACTGATTTAAGTCACATACATGCATATCGTATATTAAAATACCTAAACGTCAAGTTGGTGGTGTGTTGGGCGTGGGGCATGAGTAAACGTGAGTTTAATTCATTATATAGGTTATGCAATTTTTGGTTTAGCGAACTAAAGAATGATATTATTTTGTTTTTTTTTAACTTATTCAGTCAAGGAATATTGGCGAATTAGTTCATTTTATTCATTCAATTGTTTCTGTCTGTCTCTACAGTATAAAGAGGATTTAACAAAACACAATCTACACATGTTTCATCGTGCCCGTTTCTAAGAGGTTTATACAAATAGATGCACAAACTATTAAGGAAAATAACCTGACTATTCATAAAAAACACAATGTATTTCATTTGTCTTAAGGACGATTTATTTCCTTGGATGTCAGCAATATATTGCAATATTTGTCTGTTTCGCACTTCTTGAATATCGTTTAGAACTGATTTAATTCACATACATATATATAATATATATAAATATTATATAATATAGAATATAGAATATATATAAAAGATATATACAAATAGCATTTATAAACTATTAAGAAAAATAACCTGATTCTTCATAAAAAACCAAACGGTTTTTCATTTGTCTCATGGACGATTAAATAACGTAGAGCCCAACACTATATGGGTTTTGCCGGTCTACTTTTCATGAAACTTGGTATAGACATAGTTTTTTATTCTAATTAGCATATTGGAAAAGACATATCAATGCGATGGATAACATACTTCTGTGTATCAATTATAAACAATTTAGTATGACAACACGTCAATAGACGGTTATGGAATAAAACACGCAACGTGTATATTATATCGATTGGTCAGGAGTCTCGAAAAATAAACTAAAAACGTCTAATATTATCACAGTAACGTAATAAAGATAGAATTTTTTTTGTTTTAGAAATTCAAGACAAGATTGACATACAAGTTACGCAAAATGACAGCATATATTTACTTTGTAAGCTATCACAGGAGGGATATTTTTTTGAAATATAGCTAGTAATGCCAACGTAGTTGGAGAAAAAGTCGCTGGTCTGCCGAGTGTTTTCGTGAAGAACGCTGGCAAATCCTTTACAGATACATTAATACTATATATGGGGGAATTGTAGGTCTTAGAAAAGATCTGAAGAAAAGTCTGCGACAATATTTATCTATATTTTATCGGTAAACCACGGAAATTGTTCATGAATTAAAAAAAGCCCAGAGGACAAAAGTGGCGAAATTTAGGTCTATTTATTAATAATAAAAATAGACATTTTAAATGTTTTCAACAGATAAAAATTGACTGTAATTTGCATTAGTAATTTAATTAGTAAACATTACATTTTATTTTCAAAGTAAATAAAATATTAATACGATTTTGATGACTTTCGAAACGATCCCTTCCCTCTCAATTCCCCGTCTCCTACATGGAGGCGGGGATCAAAGGGAAGGAGGAAATGGGCACCGTAATTAGAATAGGGTGCAGAAAAAAAAATGTTCATGAAAGAAAAAAATACATATAAAAAACCTTATTTAAACAACTTAATTATACCTGCATGGGCGGATCGCTTTATATCTAAAAAGTATCCTATAAAGTTTGCAACTTCAATCAGGCAGTTTATGAGAAATTAAAAGGAGTTTGAATTAAAAGATTTTCGAACGCATTTTGATCACGTTCTGTAAGATGTGTTCGAGCACGCAGGGGGAAGGGGGAGGCGAAGAGTATACGACTTAATTATACTTACATGGGCGGATCGCTTTATATCTAAAAAGTATCCTATAAAGTTTGCAACTTCAATGAGGCAGTTTACGAGAAATTAAAAGGAGTTTGAATTAAAAGATTTTCGAACGCATTTTGATCACGTTCTGTAAGATCTGTTCGAGCACGCAGGGGGGAGGGGGAGACGAAGAGTATACAACTTAATTATACCTGCATGGGCTAAAAAGTACCCTGTAAAGTTTACAATTTGGATCAGGCAGATTACGAAAAGTTGAAAGGTGTTTGAATTAAAACATTTTCGAACGCATTTTGATCACGTTTTGTACGATGTGTTTGAGCACGCGGGGGGGGGGGGGAAGGGGAGGCGGAGAGTATACAACTTAATTATACCTGCATGGGCGGATCGTTTTATATCTAAAAAGTACCCATCCTGTAAAGTTTGCAACTTGAATCAGGCAGTTTAAGAGAAATTAAAAGGTGTTTAAATTAAAAGATTTTCGAACGCATTTTGATCACGTTCGCTATGATGTGTTTGAGCACGCGGGGGGGGGGGGGAGTCAGAGAGGGTAACCGGTACGCTTGGTGCGGAAATATTACAAAGGCATCTCATTACGGTACATTATTAGATTCTGTTTGAATAAAATAGAGCGCAGGACTACGGTAAACACATGAAAGATACATATTACATCTGGATTTTGGTAACACCTTAATCAATTCAGTTGGACTCGTACAAAGTCGGGGAGTAATTTATTAAGTACTAACTTGCGCCCGCGGTTACACCCACGTGATATGTAAAAACACTTGTTTTAAGAAATATATATAGATTGCAAACAGTATAAGCATAAAGTTTACTAAACAATTTAATAGATGGCGTTGACAGTACCAATATCGTAATATTCGCCAAGCCAGGTTTTTTAAACGTGTAATCTAGATAAAAAATATCTCTATGTTACTCGAGGATATAAACTATTACCATACAAAATTTCATCAAAATCCGTCCAGGAGATTTCGCTTGATTGAAGAACAAATTAACAGATAGATAGACAGACAAACATTCTAAAAACAAGTTGGTTTGGCTTCTGCTATCATTCTATACGCTAAATCAATCACTCTTTTTAAAATATTTTCCGTCTACAGAATTCACTCTGTTATAAATATACGTATAGTTTGCTATAATATCAGATGAGAACCAAGTCTCGACGCATTAACCGAAATACACGCGGGCAAACCTACGTACTAAAGCTAGTTTGTCATAAACAGTTTAATTATTTAAATTGATGTTATAACTGGAGTATTAATGATAACAAGATAATTATAATATATTTAAATTCTCCATTTCGAATTATATAAAAATATTTTAATATTTTTATATAAGTTTGAGAATCAGTTCATTCCAATTACTAAAGTGAATTAATGAATATTATTCAATAGTTTTTTATGTCCGTCTCTACTTGCAAGTTTTTACTATCAAAGAGCGTAACTGTTCTCACACACCTTAGTCTGTTTAGGACACTTGACACGAATTCCTCGTCCGATAACGCTTCCTACCGTAATGTCATCGATTCCACGTAAGATAAAACTCAAAAGCGTAAAACGAAGCTGGTCGCAGGAATTTATTTAATGACCAACTTCACAGTAGGAATAACTGATTATGAAACTAGCACTTTTTAGCTATTAAAAGCGGAATCTTTATGCTGGGCGGTTGTCCCATATTGGCGTTATATTTTAAATATTTTCCTTAGTAAATTGAATGAATCGGTTCTAATATTAATATTGAGTTAAAATAGCGAGTTATATAAATATTTGTTACTAAAATTTAATTTATGACAATATCAGATTATAATTTGAAATAAAAGAGCTTTGTTGATTGTGTATTCTAAAATTTTGATGAATATTGATGCAATAAAGAATATTAAGAATATTTGAGTATTTAACTGTGTAACAGAAAATGGGATAAAGCAGTCTAGCCAAATAAAAGATAATAAAATTTGGGAATATTAAAAAAAATACAAAGTTGGAGCATATAAAGCTACTTCTTGTAATTGTAGATAACTCTTAAAAATTTTAATGCAAATAAACTGCAATAGCTTTAATTAAAAATTCTAATCAAATGCACAGGAAATGAGATAAAGCAGTCTAGCCAAATAATAGATAAAAAAATTTGGGAATATTAAAAAAAAGACAAAGTTGGAGCATATAAAGTTACTTCTTGTAGTTGTAGATATCTCTTGAAATTTTTAATGCAAATAAACTGCATTAACTTTAATTAAAAATTATAATCAAATGCACAGGAAATGAGGTAAAGCAGCCTAGCCAAATAATAGATAATACAATTTGGGAATATTACAAAAATACAAAGTTGAACCATATAAAGTTTCTTCTTATAGTCGTAGATATCTCTTAAAATGTTTAATGCAAATAAACAGTAACAACTTTAATTAAAAATTCTAATCAAAATGCAAAGGAAATAAGAAAAAGCAGTCTAGCCAAATATAGATAATAAAATTTGGGAATATTTAAAAAAATACAAAGTTGCAGCATATAAAGCTACTTCTTGTAGTTGTAGATATCTCTTAAAATTTTTAATGCAAATAAACTACAATAACTATAATTAAAAATTCTAATCAAATGCCAGTATCTAAACATTTTTTTATAATTTTCAAATAGATGGTTGAACAGTTAGATTGGAGACAAAAAATATCGTAGTCACTTTGAAATGTAATATTTCGCATTTAAATGAAAAGTTGTGATTAGAAACTCAATTTCATTTTAAAAGGTCTATCCAATGATTCCTCACTTGACGGGATACGCGAAAGAAAAAACTAGCAACCACTTTACTTGTATGAGTATGTATGTGAACTACTTTAAAAAAAGTGTCTATATTTTGCTACCTTCTGTATCATTTCAGAAAAAAACCCCAGTGTCAGCTTTTTACGCACCATTAACCTTGCACGACCAGCAGAGAGAGAGATGCCGCTATATGAAAAAGCAAGATACAACGCTTAGTCTGTCCTCGTTTTCTGAGTTCCGTCCCTCAAAATGAAAAAAAAATTGAATCCTTATTGGATCGCATGGTTCTCCGTCCACCCGTCCGTCCGTCTGTCTGTCAAAGCTCTTTTTCTCAGAAACAGCTAGAAATATAAAGTTTATCAACTTAATTTCGTATACTGAGGATTTATAGCCTTACATTGTGTAAAAAATTAAAGTTTTTGGTTCACACAATAAAAAAATATGGCCCTTAAAAGCGTATTTTTTCATTGATACAATAATCTTACTAATAATTAAAACCTGTATTGTAATTTTAGTCGACCTACAATCTTGAAAGTCTGAATGGGAGGTCGTATAGCACAAGTAAAGGGAAAAAATCAATGATTTCCAATTCTATGTATGTATAATTATACATTTTTACAATTAGGTAATTTCTACACCTGTGAAAGATATATGTTAAAAATATGTTATATAAAATATGTTATGTATAAAACCACATAGTATAAATTCTATTTGTACTTGGCAGGCTTTACTTCCATATAGCGCCATCTCTCTCTGCTGATTGAGCATGACTCATGGGGTGTGAACGGTTTTAAATATTTTGATCTATGCTAATCTGAAGTTCGAAAAATGTATTAGATTTTTAGATTTTTAGATTTCAAGTATTTAAAGTTTTCAATAATTCCTATTAAGAATGTTACATAATGCATTATTTTAAAAGTAATTCAATTCTTGACTTTTGTTACATATACTCATGTTCCGGAAGATCATCGACAGAACTGTTAAAACGGCAAAAAAGTTAAAATGAAAATAAGGAATAAAGTTTAATAAGGTTAGATGTTATGTTATTTCTATTGATCAAGTTTGCTCTGCTTATTATTTTTTTTTTATTAAATAATCTTCATTGTTTTATCAAATATCAATTTATTGTGCTCGCCTGTAAAATGTTGATTTTAATTTCGCCAATATTCTTCCGGAACATCGGCAAAGGTTACATCGTCGTCATCGCTTACACGAAAACACGTCTTGAGAAAGATAAACATAATGCAAAGAAAATACTAAAGTACAAATTATTTATATATAAAATTTCTACTTAGTCGCATCCGTTTTGTAACTTGACCCGGATATAGTTATTCGTACTTCACAAGAAATAGAACGAGAACATTTGTCTGTCTCTATATTTACTACAAGACAATATAAGGAGTGGAAATGTTTGCGTAAAGAATGAAACACATTCTTTACGAAATCATTTCCAATCGTTATATTTAATACAAGAAAATATAACGATTGGAAATGATTTCGTAAAGAATGAAACACATTGTTAACGAAATCATTTTCAATTGTTATATTTACTACGAGACAATATAACAATTGGAAATGATTTCGTAAAGAATGAAAAACATTATTTACGAAATCATTTCTAATCGTTATATTTAATATACCATTAGTATCCAATTTAATCTTCCTCTTATTTGTGACTACTGCATTTGTTGGAGAATGTCTTATATGGGTTGCAGCGCTTTTCTTCAAATATAATATTACACGCTTTCATATTTTCAAATTTTCTCCCTCTGGGCTGCACTTAAGAGGAAACCCTAAAGTATGTTATATAATATTGTATACATAAAGGCTTTATTAAATTATATATGTTTATTAAAAATGCTGCGATCTAGCGGGGCATTATTAAACTACATGTTTATGAATGTTGTTTGTAAAAGAAACAGATGTCGCTGGTAATTAAGTACTAACCTGATTATTAGTTAATTAGCAGTAGAGTTGATTATTCTTAACAATTCTTAATGCAAAATTTCAATAAAATCCGTAAGATGGTTTTTGGGTGATACGTGCAGAGACATGGTCTCGTTAGTATTTTATTGTATGTATGTACCTATAGGTTTTTCACGTAAAACTTAGCAAATTCTGATTGGCTTTTAATCAATAGGTTGTTTCATCCAAATCCCCAAATCGCAACTTCTTTGGCTAGCAGTAGCCTGCTAAAACTGGGTATATTATTTTTATCTGCTCTATATTCCTACATGCCATAACAAATCAAACATTTACTTTTGTTTTTGTCTGCTGTTCAGTAAGGTATGCTTAAGTAAATTTCGGTTTTATACCAATTTATAGCGATGGCAGAAAAATGCAGAAAATATTTTTCTGTATTTAGGTGAAAATCGAATTTGAGGACCTGTATCTCTTTTCAAGTGATTGTGCCCCTAAATCATAATGATCACTTAGATGGCATGTCTTTGTTACTAGATCATATTCGTTAATTGGATAAAGTGTCTTTGTTACTAGATCATAATGTTCATTTAGATAACATGTATTGCCCACTAGGTAACAACGGTGTTGGATAGAATGGGTTTGTGATAATAGTGGCTTGGACGGCGTATGTTTGCCACTAGAGCATAATGGTTATTTCGATGGCGTGTCTTTGCCATTAGATCATAATGGTTAATTGGACAAAGTGTCTTTATTACTAGATCATAATGTTCATTTGTTTGGGGTGTAATTCCCACTAGATCACAATGGTTTTTGCATGGCGTGTCTTTGACATTAGATCATAACAGTGGCTTGGACGGCGTATCTTTGCCACTAGATCATAATGGTTATTTTGATGGCGTGTCTTTGCCAGTAGATCATAATGGTTCACTGGATAACGTGTTTTTGTTACTAGATCATAATGTTCATTTGGATGGCATGTCGTTCCAACTAGATCTCAATGGTTTATGCATGGCGTGTCTTTAACATAAGATCATAACAGTGACTTGGACGGCGTATCTTTGCCACTAGATCATAATGGTTATTTTGATGGCGTATCTTTGCCACTAAATCATAATGGTTCACTGGATAACGTGTTTTTGTTACTAGATCATAATGCTCATTTGGATGGCGTGTCGTTCCAACTAGATCTCAATGGTTTTTGCATGGCGTGTCTTTGACATTAGATCATAACAGTGGCTTGGACGGCGTATCTTTGCCACTAGATCATAATGGTTATTTTGATGGCGTGTCTTTGCCACTAGATCCTAATGATTCATTGGATAACGTGTCTTTGTTACTAGATCATAATGTTCATTTGGATGGCGTCTCGTTCCCACTAGATCTCAATGGTTTTTGCATGGCGTGTCTTTGACATTAGATCATAATAGTGGCTTGGACGGTGTATCTTTGCAACTAGATAATAATAATCACTTGGATGACAATAGTATATATAAATATATTGACACTAATTGTTAAATATAGTGTTAGTAGTTGTCTGAAGGTCGCAATGGTACGTTAAATTACTTGCTGTTTCCTTGACGAACGCAACTATATATATAAAACCTATTAAGCATGAGTCACAGAACAGAGAAAACGAACCACCGCCATGATTGAATTGTATTCGATAACGTTTAACCGATAAGCAGGGCGATGACTAATGGCAGTGGAAGTGAGTAAAATCTTAACAAAAACCAACGTAACCTACGTCAAACCGACGACAATTTAAATTTAACCCTTTAAAGCTTAATCTAAAATATTAATTTCTTAAAACAATTAAAAATGAAGGGTACAGCTAAGCTGTATCGTATGTAACATAAATGTTACAAATGGATGTGTTGTTTTTTAATTTCATAGTTATCTTTAAAAAGTAATCATGTGGAAGGTTTGATTATTAATTTGAGCCGTTTTTGGAAACAAATTTGTAATATTCTTTGTATATCTGGAACTCAAAATATTCAATTTAGGAAAAAAAATGAATATGAATATAATTATAGTCGAGTTGAATGTTTAGACGCTTTACTCTCAGACGGACACGCATGTGCAGATATTTTATTTTTGTGTTTTAGATGCCTAGTGTTTTAACGCTTTACACTTCGATTTTTTGAACAATTCACTTCTCTTGAACGTAAATAAAGAGAGAGCTAGATACAGTACTTTGAATTACCAAGGCGAAGTAAAATTTTTGTTCGAATAAATCAATCCATGTATGATAGGAATTATGGTATACACCATACTATAATATTTAAAAAAATTACGATAATTTAGATTTTAAAAAAATCTTGCTAATAGCCCACCTGAAGATGTTGTAATACAACGAAACCTGGGTCGTGATAAAGAATTTAAATAAAGTAGAAATAATACAACATCACAAGTTTCATTTAATTGTGAATAATGAATTTCTACAGAATTAACGCCAAATATATTCAACATCAAAAACATTTTTTTAAAAATTATGTATGATTAATTTAGGTTGAGTGGTTTCGAAATTAAGGGTGAGAAAAAATATTTTTTGCATATTTTTCAAAATATCTCTGAAGATATACTACGTCAAATTATAAAAAAAAATTAGTCCCTTATTATTGGACATTTGAAATGATATTCTACATCGCATCTAATGTCAAAGACACGCTATCCAAAAATCATTATTTTTTGTTATTTCCATATATAGAAATAAAAAAAATCGATAACATAATTTCTAAAGTTAAAATAAACCTCCTAAATAAAACTTCAATATTGCCCGATTTATTCTGAGCGCCGTTTGTGCCTTATTGATTTCGTAATAAAATCAGTGCTCCATAGAGTTAAAAATTTTGTTATCCATTTTTTGACGATCAGTGCTGTGTTCAGTGAACAACGCGAAATAACAATTCTATCGACCCTATGACAATCAGTACTGTGTTCAGTAAGTAACGCCTCTATCGTTTCTGTGGCTATCTATGCTGTATACAGTAAATGACGCTTCTATCGATTCTGTGGCTATCTATGCTGTATACAGTAAATGACGCTTCTATCGATTCTGCGGCTATCTATGCTGTATACAGTAAATGACGCTTCTATCGATTCTGTAGCTATCTATGCTGTATACAGTAAATGACGCTTCTATCGTTTCTGTGGCTATCTATGCTGTATACAGTAAATGACGCTTCTATCGTTTCTGCGGCTATCTATGCTGTATACAGTAAATGACGCTTCTATCGTTTCTGTGGCTATCTATGCTGTATACAGTAAATGACGCTTCTATCGATTCTGCGGCTATCTATGCTGTATACAGTAAATGACGCTTCTATCGTTTGTGTGGCTGTCTATGCTGTATACAGTAAATGACGCTTCTATCGATTCTGCGGCTATCTATGCTGTATACAGTAAATGACGCTTCTATCGATTCTGTAGCTATCTATGCTGTATACAGTAAATGACGCTTCTATCGTTTCTGTGGCTATCTATACTGTATACAGTAAATGACGCTTCTATCGATTGTGTGGCTGTCTATGGTGTATACAATAAATAACGCGAAATGACGCTTCTATCGTTTATGTGGCTTTCTACGCTGTATACAGTAAATATCGCGAAATAAGGCTTCTATTGTTTCTGTGGCTATCTATGTTGTATACAGTAAATGACGCGAAATGACGCTTCTATCGATTCTGTGGTTATCTATGTTGTATACAGTAAATAACACAAAATGACGCTTCTAGCGATTCTGTGAAAATCAGCGCTGTGTTCATTGAACAACTCAAAATAATACTTCTATTGATTCTGTGACAACAAGTGCTATTTTTAGTGAAAACAAACCATAAAATACAAAATGGCTCTGCATAACACAAAGAAACCTACGCGGATTTCTAAACTACAACTTGACGAGTGTCTATCATTTATAAAAGAGTATCTATCATCAGCTACCGAAGGGCAAAAAATCTTTTTCTGAACCATCACAACCCATATGGGTCAGCGTTTCTCAGAGAAATAGAGTGCTGGAGATGTTTACCGTGTATGCAAAGAAGATCGACAGCAAATATGGACAACACTATATCCAGAGGATGTTTCAAATGTCTCTTTATATGAAAAAAGTTAATTCAACATTCAATTCGACGATGGATGATAGTGAAGATGATGATAAAGACAAAGACATCACTTCAATTGGAAGAATCTGAAATTTAATTATCCGAAGATATGCATAAAATATTACGCGAAAGTTAAACCGGCTAATTATAAAAGTCGCAATTATAGTGTCTTAAAAAGATTGGGGATGGGCTGATTATATTGCAGAAGATTTTTTAAAGCGAGTGAATCATGAAAAGTCAAGAATGCTAAAATTTACAATAATATAATAGCCATTCTCCGCATTAAAACAAAAAAGGACACAGTGTTTGACACAAGTCTTCATAACTTGTGTCTTCATGACGTGAGGAAACCTGTGCGAAAAGACAAGCGTGCCAGAATTCTGCTGCAGTAAGGTCGAGTGATTGATTGAAAAATAAATTATGTAGGTCAGGAACTCGACATATTTCTTCAGCTATACCATCCGCAGCCTTCATTCGTAAATGCGTGAACGAGTTCCGTGATAAATATTTCGGTGTGGGGAAAGAAGACAAAATAGACGTGAACAAAACAATTGAGTACATGAGATACAACAACGCCTTCAACAATTTTATCCGAGTTATGGAAAAGGATAAATTGTATATTATTTATAGTTCCAATGTGCAATTACATGCTTATAAAAGACACCATTATTTGACAACGCCTTCAATAATTTTATCCAAGTTATAGAAAAGGATAAATTGTATATTATTTATAGTTCCAAGGTGCAATTACATGCTTATAAAAGACACCATTATTTGACAACGCCTTCAATAATTTTATCCAAGTTATAGAAAAGGATAAATTGTATATTATTTATAGTTCCAATGTGCAATTACATGCTTATAAAAGACACCATTATTTGACAACGCCTTCAATAATTTTATCCAAGTTATAGAAAAGGATAAATTGTATACTATTTATAGTTCCAAGGTGCAATTACATGCTTATAAAAGACACCATTATTTGACAACGCCTTCAATAAGTTTATCCGAGTTATAGAAAAGGATAAATTGTGTATTATTTATAGTTCCAATGTGCAATTACATGCTTATAAAAGTCACCATTATTTGACAACGCCTTCAATAATTTTATCCAAGTTATAGAAAAGGATAAATTGTATATCATTTATAGTTCCAAGGTGCAATTACATGCTTATAAAAGACACCATTATTTGACAACGCCTTCAATAAGTTTATCCGAGTTATAGAAAAGGATAAATTGTGTATTATTTATAGTTCCAATGTGCAATTACATGCTTATAAAAGACACCATTATTTGACAAAGCCTTCAATAATTTTATCCAAGTTATAGAAAAGGATAAATTGTATATTATTTATAGTTCCAATGTGCAATTACATGCTTATAAAAGACACCATCATTTGATGAAAATAAAAAAAAACAAACATCAAATACAGCAGTTGATGGTGCTGGGAGCATATGCAAAAAAAATTGCATATGATGACGGTTGTACTAGCATAGCATAAGCATTTCTATCATATAAGCATATCTTCTTATATGCAATAGTAATAAAGTTTGATCACCGTACACTATCTGTCCTCCAACTTCTCACAGATAACCAAAATAGAACATTATTAGAGTTTTAGATAAGAATGGGTGCTCCAAAACTGGATCAAGTTGCATGTGACCACTCAAGAACTCTCATTAATGCTCTCTCATTGAGAATTAATGAGGGTCCTTGAGTGGATTTTTATATTTTGCTCACTGAATGTCTCATTGGCATTCAATGAGCAAAATATAAAAATATGTATTGTAATGTTTTTTTAAATGCAATCTACGATTGACGTGATAAAATGCGGCAACCAATTGCAATACTCATAAGATTAGATGTCGCTCATTATATCGAAATGATAACTAATTGGCAATCAGTGAAATCAGTTGAAAATAATACGATAATGAAATTTTGTGTTTTTAATTGTCATTGTTAATTGATGCCTAAGATATTAAAGAATTCGAAATAATTAAAAAAAAATTTTATAATTTCCAAATCTTGAATAAATTTCGCGTTAATTTTGTAGAAATTCATTATTTACAATTAAATGAAACTACATGATGTAGTGTTATTTCTACTTTCTTTAAGTTCTTTACCGCGACCTAGGTTTCGTTGTATTACAACATCTTCAGGTAGGATATTAGCAAAGGTAAAGATTAGATCTTTACTAATATCCCACCTGAAGATGTTGTAATACAACGAAACCTAGGTCGTGGTAAAAAACTTAAAGAAAGTAGAAATAATATTACATCACGTAGTTACATTTAATTGTTTATAGTTTGCAACAATGAATATCAATATTCAGTTTTACGAAACGGAAAGAGCGTTATTGGAGTACGGAAAGAATTGGAGTTACTGATTAGTAAAAATCAACAATCTGTGAAGAAGCCAAAGAAACCTAGCTTCATCATTCAAAAATGGATAAATAATATTAAATTATCTAATGAGGAAATGGACGAAAGAGCCGTTGATCCAAATGCTTTTTTCCAATAAACGCGTCAAAGAACATTTTGTGTTTGCACATGAATTTCCATTATGGTCTGCAGCATGCTTACCTAGAAAAGTGGAACATGCTACAACAAGTCATGTTGAAAGTTATTTTAACGACAAAAAACATCGTGTGTTACCAGATTATAAAAATCAACTTTGGGTAGACAAATTTGCAAGAATATAATATAAAGGATTCTAAAGGGTATCTGCACGGTTGAAGTCCAATTTGCAACACCAATCAGCATATGCCACTTGCTCCAACTGAGGCTTCTCTATATGTAACGTCTGCTTCGGTTGAGTCATCTTCGAAAATGACTGATCCTAGATATTTAAATTTTATGTACCAACATACCTATTTAAATGTCCTAATAAAATTATACTATCCGTTTTTATCCTTCTTTTCTTCAATTTTTCATATGTATTTTTTTTATATATTTGAAATTTATATATACTTCATTTCGTTCCAGATGTTTGTAAAGAAACCAATTCGACCCTTCAAATATGGTTGGTACAAATATGTATTCAAACAGTCGATGACTATTGACAAAACATATTGTATTTCATCCATAATTATTAAACGATATTGACTTAATAAATTGTCACGCTAAACAATGCTATAAATATTAACATTACATCATCCTTTTAATAATATCGATAGTAAAGTTTAGGTTAAAAAATTACAACCCTTGCTACCGATCACACAAAACTCAGATGTATACAATTTTCGAAAAATGTATTCGAAATATCAATGCGTACGAAGTTTATAGACTTCGTCATAAAATAAGATATGACGGTATACCCAATGGCATATAGGGTATACCCTTATATGCCATTGGGCATTTATCATTTCTTTTATAACGATGGTGTAAAATAATTGCTTTCTCTCTTTTAAGACTATCAGTCTCAAGTCTGGAAGAAATTATGAAGGAAAATTTATGGGGGTTATTGTATTATATATTAACATTTCTATTTATATGGTTTTTAAGTACATCGTTACAAATTTTAGGTGAAAATAATGTAAAAACTTTATCAATACAAAAAAAAATGGATGTATTTATCGTACGTAATTTTTTTCGATACAATTTTCTTTAATACAGTAATCTCTACCGCGCCTAAAACTTTCTTTTAAATACATAGTTTTTTATGTATATTTTTCCTTTAACAAATTTGTGAAAATCGCATTTTTGCTAAACTGAAATTGATCCACTATAATATATAACCAACATATCCTAAGTTTGTGTGCATACTGGGAAACAGTATATACCAATAAAAAAAAGATATTTTTAATGACAAATACCAAATAAATCCATGTTGTATTACCAAAGTGAATACAAGAAAAAAGGTTTACAACACCTGAACTGTCATTTTGCTTTATTTGTAAACATTCTCTTTTTAAATGGAAGGGAGTAGGGATGTTTTAGTCTTAGGATCTTAGATGTTTAAGTATACTTTTAATTTGTCTTGTATTTTTTGTGACAAGAAATATTATTAAATACAAATTTAGTACCCGGTATTGCCACGACTTATTAAAATTTTATTTTCCCCATAAGGGAGCAAGCATATGGTGTGAGGATCGCCCCACCTCCATTATGATTTGCTGATACGGGATTGAGTCTATAAAGAATATGAAACTTCCGTATATCTTTAAAACAAATCAAATTTTGTACGTTCCTTTTTTATATAGTTCCAAATTTGAAACTAAACTATGAGAAAATTATTTTTAATTTTAGTTTAAATATTTGTCTCAAATTGCGCCTGTCCCATTTGGCAAAATAAGCATACAATTAATACAATTAATTTATTAATTCTAAATAATTATACATTACTTAAAGTCATAGCAACATTCATAGTGACCATATTGAATATTAACCTATTTTCCTGGCAACCCTGACCATAAACGTCACAAGTACTAACCAAGCGCGCAGCACGTAGAGAGTAACTCATAATATTTATATAACAAAGTCGTTATCCTAATATTATTCATAGCCTCTGCTACGAAGCTCGACTTTTATGACGACATATTCATATTCTTATCTACGTTATTTCCATCTTAAATAAACCTGGGCGTACCACGTGAAAAAGACCGACGCAAAGAAAGCGTATTATAATTTTGACAGTAAGCCCGCCATAATCGCGTCTGTCAGGATGACATGTGAGAGATAAGACTGATTATGGTTTGACGTTATGTATTCTTCGTTGGCTATGGTATTCATATTGTGAAATTTCTCGTTAATATAATGATTTAATTAAATCGTTTCTCCTTAATTTATATAAGTATGTGAAATCTTTAAAATTTAGTTTAAATTGTGCGTTTTATTTTCTTTCACATCATAAGTTTCCCGCAAATATTCAGTTGATGTAGAAACTTTTGGGAATGCAAAGATTCATTAGATGATTGATGGTGGGAACATATATCAAAATATTTGTTTAAAAAAAATTGAATATATCTGGCGTTAATTTTGTAGAAATCCATTATTCACAATTAAATGAAACTACGTGATGTAGTATTATTTCTACTTTCTTTAAGTTCTTTATCACGACCTAGTTTTCGTTGTATTACAACATCTTCAGGTATTAGCAAAGATTGTAATACAACGAAACCTAGGTCGTGGTAAAGAACTTAAAGAAAGTAGAAATAATACTACATCACGTAGTTTCATTTAATTGTTTAAACATGTTTCCTTGTGTTTCTCAATGTTTTCTTTCCATCGTAATACTTATATTTATGTCATACGTCCATGTTTATAAATAACTGCTAATTAAGATGGGACCGCAGTTCCGTTGCATTTATCCAACATATTAATTCACTCGAAATTTAAAAAAAATTTAATTGGGAATTCAAATTATGAAAGGGAGTAGGAGGTTAAAATGATCATAATATTGTTCTTGAAGGAAATGATATCATAAACAAAGAGAGGGGTTAACAATTAAAATGATCATAATATTGTTCTTGAAGGAAATGACATCATAAACAAAGAGAGGGGTTAACAATTAAAATGATCATAATATTGTTCTTGAAGGAAATGACATCATAAACAAACAGAGGGGTTAACAATTAAAATGATCATAATATTGTTCTTGAAGGAAATGACATCATAAACAAAGAGAGGGGTTAACAATTCCATCGTTTATAGAAAGAATAAGTATTGATGTCCACAAATTCTACTCTACCTGGATAATCGTTACAACTTGGTGGTGTTGGAAACAGGTTACGTTTCCTATTAAGCACGAACTGTAGGAGTATCAAAGCTTAAATTTTTAAATATTACCTTTTTAGGGTTCCGTACCTCAAACTGAAAAATGGAACCTTCATCTGTCTTTCTGTCAGTCTATATATCACAGCTGAATTTCTCAGAAACCAAGCGACGTAGAAACTTTGAATTTAGTACCTTATAATAATATCTTATTAACCTATATATTTTGTATTAGCTAAAATTATCATATAACAATTCATTTAAAATATTCATATAGGAATTAAAGAGGGGGTAAATGAAGATATGGTGCTGGAGAAAAATGCTCGATATATCGTGGACGGAATCCCGAACCAATGAGTCCATTCTTCGAGACCTAGGTATCAAACAAAGACTATTAAGCACAGTACAAGCTCGTATTCTCACTTTCTTTGGACATATAACCCGGCGCAGATGCGAATCCATAGAGGGGATGCGAATCCATAGTTGTGCAGGGCAAAGTCGAAGGCATCAGACCACGCGGCAGATTACCAATGAGGTGGACAGATCAAATAAAGGAGACCTTCAACGGACCACTGCACGAATGTACAAGGAGAGCAAGAGTTCGCGAAGAGTGGTGTTGCATTGTGAAACTGGCCACTAATGTCGACGTGATGACCACGACCACCCTGCCAAGAGTACTGACTTTTTTCACATGGGCGTTTTACGAGGAACACAAAAATATATTTTTATAATTTTAAATTGCATATTTAAAGAAGTGTTCTAAAAAAATATCTGAAAATAGGGCATACCCCCTCACCTTATTTCCGAAACTACTGAACCGAAGTTCATTAAAGGGGTTTATAAAATAATGATTACAGGAAAACTACTGCGATTATCCTAGACCTAATAATTTACGAAATATGCACTGTGTAGCATATATTTACGCCTGTGACAGATATGGTAGGCAATATATTTACATCGTGTAAAATTAAAATTTGTAAATAGTATAAGATTGGTGTCGTTTAAAACGAGTTGTCGACGAAATTCGTCGAGTTTTTTATACATTATTCAAATTATAAATACTTAATTTATTTTAAAATTTAAAAATTATTTACCGTTTGGTTTTGGTAAAGATCGCTCTCGAAAAGGATACAGTTAATATTACAATAAAAGTAATTATTTCACCGCACTTTTAATTTTATTTAAAAAATCCATCGAGCAGTTTATCCAAGAAACAAAGTCAATGTAAAGTGATGTTATATTAACATTTTTAAAACAAAATTATTTACCTATCAGTTTTGGTAAAAGTCGCTCTCAAAAATTGTACAATCAACATTACATGTACATACCTACATATGTAATAATTTCACCACACTTTTCATTCTATTTAACAAATGCGTCGAGCAATCTGTCTAAATAAAAACTAAGTCAATGTAAAATGATGTTCCATTAACATTTTGAAAACAAAATTATTTACCGATTAGTTTTGGTAAAAATCGCTCTCAAAAATTATACAATCAACATTGCAGATACATACATAAGTAATAATTTCACCACACTTTTCATTCTATTTAACAAATGCGTCGAGCAATCTGTCTAAATAAAAACTAAGTCAATGTAAAATGATGTTCCATTAACATTTTGAAAACAAAATTATTTACCGATTAGTTTTGGTAAAAATCGCTCTCAAAAATTATACAATCAACATTGCAGATACATACATAAGTAATAATTTCACCACACTTTTCATTCTATTTAACAAATGCGTCGAGCAATCTGTCTAAATAAAAACTAAGTCAATGTAAAATGATGTTCCATTAACATTTTGAAAACAAAATTATTTACCGATTAGTTTTGGTAAAAATCGCTCTCAAAAATTATACAATCAACATTGCAGATACATACATAAGTAATAACTTCATCACACTTTTCATTCTATTTAACAAATGCGTCGAGCAATCTGTCTAAATAAAAACTAAGTCAATGTAAAATGATGTTCCATTAACATTTTGAAAACAAAATTATTTACCGATTAGTTTTGGTAAAAATCGCTCTCAAAAATTATACAATCAACATTGCAGATATATACATAAGTAATAATTTCACCACACTTTTCATTCTATTTAACAAATGCGTCGAGCAATCTGTCTAAATAAAAACTAAGTCAATGTAAAATGATGTTCCATTAACATTTTGAAAACAAAATTATTTACCGATTAGTTTTGGTAAAAATCGCTCTCAAAAATTATACAATCAACATTGCAGATACATACATAAGTAATAACTTCATCACACTTTTCATTCTATTTAACAAATGCGTCGAGCAATCTGTCTAAATAAAAACTAAGTCAATGTAAAATGATGTTCCATTAACATTTTGAAAACAAAATTATTTACCGATTAGTTTTGGTAAAATCGCTCTCAAAAATTATACAATCGACATTGCAGATACATACATAAGTAATAACTTCATCACACTTTTCATTCTATTTAACAAATGCATCGAGCAATCTGTCTAAATAAAAACTAATTGTTCCATTAACATTTTGAAAACAAAATTATTAGTTTTTGTAAAAATCGCTGTCAAATATTGTACATTTAATCGTCGTGAAAAAGTGCCTCCCTATGGCTTCGACAAAAGTGAAGATAAAGACCCTCTACTACAATATCAAGGGCGATATCAAGGAATTGATTATATACAAAGCGACGTTTACACGAGAAGCAGATGGTACCTCAAAATTATGAAAGCTAGCTCATGGTTACAGGAAATGGCGAGGATAAAGAAGAACATGTATATTAATATTACAGGAAAAGATAGATAGATATTTCACTATATTTAATTTTATTTAAAAAAAACGCAAAAAAAAAATTTTCGGGTCTGTTAAAATGATGTTATATTAACAGTTTGTAAAACAAATAAAAAATCTTTCTGTCACACGACTACTACTTTAATAAAAATTCTGTCTACACTTTACTTAACAGGCTTTTTAGGATATGGTACCCAAATGTCGAGAGTAAAAACGTTATAAATTCATTATTTCGCCGGTTCATCTGCAAGTCACCGCATTAGATATATCTGTCAGTTTAAGTCCGAACTTGATGAAATTTTACAGAACTGTGTAGGAATAAAGTGAAAATATTTTTTTAAAGTAGGTACCTACATTTGGGGATGAATTTTTTGAAGTGAAAACTTCTTTAGGCGCGTTGAGTAATTTTTGGATGGGTAAAATCTTTTGATTTCGCGTCATCAACATGCTGTAATAGCAGTATTTCTGTAGCTAGCTATAAAGGTGACGTGTTGTGCAACTCTAGTGCTATATCTAAGTGCTATGACTAAGTGGCAAGTTAAATGTGTGTTTACTGTGCGTTGTCTAAATTGTGTTTTGGTTTGATTATTATTTTAATTGTTTAATTCTAGGAACAACAGTGAGTATAAAGTATGTTAATATTATTATGTACATTTATATGTTAATATTTCTATGTATAATTTTAATTTACAAATTATGAAATTTTAATTTTTCATGCTACAATTGATTTGAAAATTAAAAAAAAACTGTTATTTCACACTTTTAAGTTTTCACTTCTGTCGGCAGATCCTATGACTGCCTAATTTTTTTCTCATGAATCCCATCGAATATGGGCAGGTGCATAATTGAAGAACTCTATTAAAATATAATAGAAAGTATCTAACAATATTTTATTCCTAGTCATATAACAATATACACGTCTCGCGAAGGCGATGTCATATATTCTTATATGATATCTCGTTTGCGAGATACGAGACTTCAATATTAACCACTTATTTAAAGGAATTAAAAAAAAACAATATAACGGCATTTAATTTGCATTAATAAATGCAAGAGATGAAGCAAGACGTTATTTTTCGTACGCCTATAAAAGATAGATTAGGCAACATATACACATGGTGAAATACAGTACTGGCATTCGTAAAAAATGAATAGGACCACTATGTACACTTAAATGTTTGAATTTTTATGTTTTTTATTTAGTATACGTAAAACCTCCTCCGTAGTTGTAATTTCTACTGGTGTTTAATATTTTTTTTAATTGCCCTGTCATGTGTTTTTTCCGATTTTCTTAAACCTGATCCTTTGCTTCTAGAGCCTTAACTAAGAAATCTCGATTCTAATATATTTATCTTTCATAAACTTCTCATAACTATTTGTCTAAGCTCGCATAAACAATAATATGAAACAATTCAATTGTCCATGCAACCCATCTATCCAAAATAAACAATCAACAAACTGACACAGGTTAAATATGGCCACCATCATCAAAACAATGACATAACCGTAGACCAAATGAAGGGGAAGCCATATTGTTTTATTGTAATCCGATAGCGTCATCCGGTCACTGAGCGGTTGTCATTTAAATATGGAACGACGCCATCTTATTGGAAATCATAAAGGCAACATGATCATTATTGTTGACGTTTGTTTTATAAACTAAACACCGGGAGCGGACGGCAGTGCACAGAGACACGTACGTATGATTATTGCATTATTTATAGTGACTGATAAAAAATAAACTTTGTCTGCTTGATACTTTAACGGAGTCATTTGTTTTCAAACCCTTTGGCTACCAGTTGTCACTTTAGCTGTCATTAGAATTAATAAAAATGAAGCCACTCGGACCAGCAAACTAGTCTCAGATTTAATACGAGTATATGCTGATTGGACTATTTCCTGTTAATTGAATAATTTGCAATTAAAAATAAGAATACAACTACCTCTTCTGGATCGGGATTTAAGACCTTAGAATCTCAGTTTAATTCTGGTGATTGTGTCAGTTAGAACACAATAGGGAAATTGGGTTATCCGCTAAACGCCAAAAAACATGAAAACACTTTTGTAGTCACGCAGAAGATACCCCATACATGTAAATGGGAGCAAAATAAAACACATGTTAATAAAGTCATTGTATATATATAAATATATATATATATATATATATATATATATATATATATATATATATATATATATATATATATATATATATATATATATATATATATATATATATATATATGAATAATTCTTTTAAAACGAAATTGAACTTCATTTATCATTTTTAAGTTTCAAGTTCCCTTTTGTCAAATATTAAGCTTCAAACTGATATGCAATGTATCTCACTCTAATTTTTCAACCGTGGCTAATTTTTCAACCGTGGCTAATTTTTCTACCGCAGCAAATTTTTCAACAGTATCTAATTTTTCAACCGTAACTGTGGCGTGAAAAGTGAAATCGGACTTATCATTAAAAGGTTAACTAGAATCACAATTTCAAGACATGTAGACAACTACGAACTTTATACGCCTTCTGACGTACATTTGGTCGCTTTATTTTTATATAATTGTTTTATTTGGGGAATCCATGGGCTGTTTTTTAGCAAATAATATTAGGATACCCATAAAATTATTGGGGTCAAGTTTCATTTTCTCACTCAACTATACATGGTTGCAAAAATGAAATTCGAATCCAACCAAGTATGTTATATTGAACAGATGCATTATACTCTTATAAAGTGGCTCCAGGTAGCGCTCACACATGGCCTTTATAGAAAGAAATAGAGAGTCAAGTTAATTGCGTTGAAGACAAGCCAATAATTTATTTTTTGAAAACAACTTTCAGAGCGCTAACAACGTCTCTGTTCAATATGACGTCATTGTTATCGTCATTAATATAAGAAATTATGGTAGTATTCGTTTATTTAGTTCTAGAACCGTACCGTGAAGTATTCCTTATCGTTTTTACGTCATTATTAGTTACGACGCGCAATAATGATAACATCAAAAAAAGTTATAACATCAAAAAAAAACGAGTGTGCTTTAGACCAGTGCCTCATGCGTAATGAGAGAGTGTGCCTCATGCGTAGCTAAAAATGGTTATAATAGTCTTTACTTCGCTATCGTTTTGTAACACATGACATTACTATTATACATCATTGTGCTATCTCTCATCGTTGTTCGTCTATCTAATATAAAAAAACGACTGTGCTTTAGACCACACGACTGAAGTAAAACTTCAAATTCACAAAATATGAACTTTAAAATAAATTTACAATTGTATTCACTTTAAACGTAGAATATTTTATGTATTGAACAAAATAATAATTTATAAAATTGTTCAAGAACGAAATGAAATTACAAAATAATAAAAAAATCACCGTTTGCGTAACGCTAGCAAACTCGCATATATATATATATATATATATATATATATATATATATATATATATACAATAGGTTTGCACTGTGTTTTAGATATACGAAACATAACTGGCTATGAGAGAAAGAGAGAAAGAAAATGTGTGCTCGCACCTCTCTCTCTTGTCCTTACAGTAATATACGAAACGTAACTCTCTCTTTCTATTTTCACTAACTTATATCTCCCTCTCAACTTCCGTTCGCCTCGCCCGATCACACTTTTCGTAACGCTCTCCTCACGCATTCACCAGCTTACTCCCCAAGTCAAGTGTGAGTAAAGAAGTTTTACTTCAAAAAACTCAAAAATCATAATTTTTAGGAAAGCCCTTTCGTTAAAATTTAAAATTTTAACATTCAGCATGTTCTGTAAACCGCGTTTTGTTTCTCTTATTTTATCACACGCAAGTCTGTTTTATGATTTACAAGCTACCGAGAATACCTCCCTAGATCATTTTATTACTTGAATTTAGTTTCCCATTTTTTTAGAGTTTCATACCTCAAAAAGGAAAAAAAGGAAGCCTTATAGGATCTCTTCGTTGTCCGTCTGTCGTTCTGTCAAGACCCTTTTTTGTCAAGAACGCGTGGAGGTATCAAGTTGAAATTAATATTAAATAGTTAGGTCTATAGTCCCTTGAAGATGCAAAAATCGTATTTATAAATCAACGCATTCAAGAATAGTCCTACAAATAGCACCATTTGTGCCACATATTTTGACACTTGCAAGTAAATCAAAGCTTATAGGTTACATACCGTTGACCTAAAATCATGAAATTTGGTAAGATATAGCACAAGCAAAGGGAAAATTTTGAAAATCATTAATTCGCAATTATATCACATAAAAAAATATTTTTTTAAATATGCGCCTGGCAGTAGGCGATATATTTTCTTTCTAAAAAATTAAAATTTTTTAGATAGTTTATTAGAGGTATTATGTACCATTAAATGTTTATAAATGCTTAATGTGTACGGAAACCTCGTAGTGCGAGTTCCACTCGTGCTTGACAGGTTTTTTATGAGTCTTTCCGAAGGTGCTATTTACGGTCGTCTTTCCGAAGGTGCTATTTACGGACGCTGGTGTATAGTCCAAATTTTAATTATTTAAACATTAAATATATTTGTAGATACAATGGCATAACTTCGCGTCTATTTGACACGTCATTGTTGAAATAACATTTACATCATTTCAATTGATTACATATAACAAGGTACGCGTAATCAAATGAAATGATGTATATTGGCCTATTACACTTGTTGCACTTGTCATAATAACTGACACAAGTGTAACAGGCGAATGCCAGAATTAAATTGAGATCCAAGGTCCTAAATCCCAACCCATTAGGGCCGGTTCTTAATAATAAATATGTAATGTATGTACCTAGTATATAAGTATGGAGTTAAATACTAAATTATCTGTCTAAATACTAAAATATAAGTATGGAGTTAAATACTAAATTATCTGTCTAAATACTAAAATATAAGTATGGAGTTAAATACTAAATTATCTGTATTAAATACTAAATTATCTGTATTAAATACTAAATTATCTGTCTAAATACTAAAATATAAGCATGGAGTTAAATACTAAATGATCTGTATTAAATACTAAATTATCTGTATTAAATACTAAATTATCTGTCTTGTAAATTTTTTCGATTTACTTTCGGTAATTGACTGTTGTTTATTAGAAATTAATTCCTTCCTTTTTGCTGGGAATGTGAAAAGACATAATTTCCACGAGTTGAAAAACTGATTTTTATAAGTTGAAAGAAAATATTTTCAATTCTGTTAAAAACAAATGTATGTGCTCTTAAGACGAGAAAAAAATTAGATAATTTTGCGATTAAGTATATGAAAAGGGCCTTCTAAATTACCCAAAAGCAAACATAAAGGAATTAGAACAAGCAAATAAACTAAAAGTGGTGTCATTATGATAAAAAATGGTAATACAATTTGAAGGAGTGAACGTGACAACTATAAACGTCAAGTTTTACTAATTTGACGTTTACAATTGATGAATTTTGTATTATTGAATGAAACAAATTTCACAATGAAACGATTTTTTTAAAACTATAATTACATTTTTTCTAGACTTAAAACAACATTTTAAGTCTTAGCATTTTATGTGCGACAATGAATTTAAAGTTATTTCATTCATATTCGCGTAAATTAACGTAAAAAGTGTCACCATTATATGCTAAACTCCCTGTTAGCTTGGGGCAATCAAGTTCTTCTGTTCAGAAAAAAATCAGTGGCTTATATTTTCTGACGAGAAACAATATTTAGTGTCAATAAATTAGACAGATAATTTAATCATTAATAAGACGATAAATAATTAATAATTAATAAGACAGATAATTTCATCAATTGTAAACATATTCGCGTAAATTAGCCACTTCATTTAAAGCGTCACCATTATATGCTTAACTCCCTGTTAGCTTGGAGCAATTAAGTTCTTCTGTTCGGAAAAAAAATCAGTGACATATTTTCTAATGAGAAACAACATTTAGTGTCCGTAAATTAGATAGATAATTTAATCATTAATAATTAATAAGACAAATAATTTCATCAATTGTAAACATATTCACGCAAATTAGCCACTTCATTTAAAGCGTCACCATTATATGCTTAACTCCCTGTTAGCTTGGAGCAATTAAGTTCTTCTGTTCGGAAAAAAAATCAGTGACATATTTTCTAATGAGAAACAACATTTAGTGTCCGTAAATTAGATAGATAATTTAATCATTAATAATTAATAAGACAAATAATTTCATCAATTGTAAACATATTCACGCAAATTAGCCACTTCATTTAAAGCGTCACCATTATATGCTTAACTCCCTGTTAGCTTGGAGCAATCAAGTTCTTCTGTTCGGAAAAAAAATCAGTGACTTATATTTTCTGACGAGAAACAATATTTAGTGTCAATAAATTAGATAGATAATTTAATAATTAATAAGACAATAAAAAATAATAATTAGTAAGACAGATAATTTCATCAATTGTAAACATATTCGCGTAAATTAGCCACGTCATTTAAAGCGTCACCATTATATGCTAAAATCCCTGTTAGCTTGGAGCAATCAAACAATATTTAGTGTCAATAAATAGTATGAATAAATAATATGTTAATAAACGTGAATAAATGCAAATTAAAAATAAATTGTTTTTTTTACTGCCTTGAATAGCTGACTACTATTAATTTACTTTTTAATGGGTCATAAGTCTTAGTATTCAAGTATACTTTGACGTTAATTTGAAATCAAACTTCGAATTTTTTTTTGTTTTGTTACTACCTATTTAGATAAAAAGGTAATAAATAAAGAGCGGTAATATAAAAGCAACATATTAGTGTTTTTTTTAATAGTCGGAAACCTCATTAATACTAAAGAACGAGCAATGAAAATATGTGGATTCTGTAATGTTGAATATATAGTTTTTGTGTATTTTTTTCTTTTTTATTTTTATAGTTCATTCCTGCTTTATTTTTCACCCAACTTCACTGAATAACAAGGATTGTGCGTTTTTTTTTCTTTAAATCTCTAATTAGATAATTCATTTTTACCATATCCTTTACAGTGTACAAATCTCAAACAGGTCATAGTTTTCATTGACTAGAAAACATAGCTCCTGCAATGGAATAAGTTCACCATATAACAGTTTTTTTATAAAATAATAATATTTTAACTAAATGAATAAATTGAACTGTTGACGATTATTCACTTTCTATCCTATCATTTTAACCGTTTTCTTTCTCCATAACCAATTTCTTCTACCAATTGACCGTAGACAAAATAAAACTTACAAGATACGCAACACTATACTTATAAAACAAGTCTTCTTAAAAATAAACGAAAGAATCCAACCGCCTGTACATCCTCTTACGGAGTTACGCAAGTTTCAAACTCGGTCGCCTCATTAAGCACGCACTGGCTGCTCGATAAAACAAAAGTAAGACAGGATGCGCGTGAGAAAACGTAGCGAATCATTAATAAACGAATTACAATTCCCGCCTCGAGGCGACTATGACAGTTGACAGTTACGTTTCTGTCAAAACATTTGGCGCGCACCGCCATATTGATTATAGAGCTCCGAACCCATACAGTGCTATAGACAATAGTGAAATGGAGCCGTTAACAGGATTAAGCTCAGGTCTGTAAAGTAGGTGCTTAACAGGCATATGATGAACTCGTTCTTTCTTTGTAAGCCGTTTTAGCTAAGTCATAGTACTTATAGAATGGAGGACAAAGCTCGACTTAATTTAAGTCGCGGTGCGGTACAGTTATTTCATTCGGTATATACCTATTTATGATAATTGGATGGTCCTTAATTAGGTAATTCCGTATTAAAGGTCTGGCTTCCGATATAATCGATTTACAAATGAAACCGTACAAATGATAAGAGATAAGTATTTACAATTTAAAACGTTTTAACTTGAATGCCGTCCTTGTCATACTCAATAGCCTTAAAATTTTATATTATGAATATTGAAGTGTCACCAGAAATAAAAAAATTGTGAGCGAAACATGAAAAGGGTTAAGGATAAGAAAAACAGGGTGATTCTGGAGATGTAAACATGCAGATTACTGTATATATTAAAAATGATCGCTTGCAGGTTTTCCAAACGTAAACGTTCATCGTGAGCAGTCAGAGATACGATTCTTATCCAGGTATGTATTTATTCCTATTGAAGTGTAGCCAAAAATAAAAAAGCGAGCGAAACATGAAAATGATTAAGGATAAGAAAAACAGGGTGAAGCAGGAGATGTAAACGGGCAGATTACTGTATATATTAAAAATGATCACTTGCAAGGTCTCTAAATGTAAACATGTGTCGTCAGCAGTCAGAGATGCGAATTTGGAAACGAGATAAGAGTAAACGTGTCGATAACTTAAAGTATAAAAAAGAAGCGACATAATATGAAATTCGCGTTGATCACGAATGTATACTTCTTAAAGGGTGACTATCTGTGAACTGACACTCACCAGTACCGTAGAATATGGAATTATAACAAAGATATTTTCATAATATGGATTCGCGCATATTATGAACATATGTTTGTTATTATTCCACATTCACGTAAATATTTATACACTACAGATTGTTATGTCTATGTACATTGTATAGTGTACAAATGCAGCAGATGGTAAATGTGAAGATGCAAACTAAACCCTGGCACATACCTCTCAAGTTAGTTGGTTGTTGGTTGATTGGTGTTATGTCCAATTAGAAGTCAAAGTAGACCATGAGTAGAGAATATAAACTTGGCAATGTCGAGGATCTTGTCAAAATTGAGCTTTTTACTAAAAGAGTCCTAATGATGGGTGGGTAGTCGAGGAAATGTTTTGGGGTTATTTCGAACTAAGGGTAGTTTCTACAAGACTGGAAGGATCATGCCCTGTCTCTATTTGTATTTTCCCTTGAAGTTGGCAGTTTTTCCGTTGCTCGTTCTACAGGGACGTTAATTATATAAATATAATTTATGTTGCGTAATTTGTTTTCGGCGCTAAATTTGAAGGTTTTTTTTTGAAAATTAACATCGATTTTTGAAAATAAACCATTTTCGGTTTTTTAGTTTTGTATTAATTTGTAAAATATTGATTATAACGACGCCAAGTAAATGTTTCATTCAAATGTATGAAACAAGTATGTATGACATATACCTGTTTCATTTTAATGTATGAATATAACCTTGAATAATAAACGAAACTGAAATAATGACATGAAAAGCGTTTCATTGATTTTAAATTGATTAAGTTCTTAACCTGGAGATAATTCTTGCTATTTCTCCATTTGTTTTAATTTCACAGATCTGAATCTTTTTTTAAAAGCTCTCTGTCTGAGCCTGTATCTCTCTGAACCCACTATATCGTAAACTAACAGATATTAGTTTGTATACTTTTCATCATGCAATCTTCAATGTTTACTATTATTGCTTGGTTTCGTACTTTATAATGTTGTTTATGCTAATTGCTTATATATAATGATAGTACATCTCCAAAATCAGGTAATGGTAGTAACAATGGTAGATAAAGATGGGCTTTTGTTTGGAAGGGAATACAATATTGAAGACGTCTTAGAGCGTATACCTATTATGCTGAAAGGTCGACTCCACGAATCATCGTTTACCTAAGATGATCAAATTAAAATGTTGACGGATCAATCAAAACTTAAATTGTTAGTTATAATCGCTGTATTATGTATAAAAATAATTAATACATGTTAACAACTGCCCTGTTGCATCCAATTGTGCCATTAATCATCGTTTACCTAAGATGATCAAATTAAAATGTTGACGGGTCAATAAAAACTTAAATTGTTAGTTATAATCGCTGTATTATGTATAAAAGTAATTAATACATGTTCACAACTGCCCAATTGTAACTAATTTTTTCATTAATCATCGTTTACCTAAGATGGTCAAATTAAGATGTTGGCGGATCAATAAAAACTTAAATTGTTAGTTATAATCGCTGTATTATGTATAAAAGTAATTAATACATGTTCACAACTGCCCTATTGTAACTAATTTTTTCATTAATCATCGTTTACCTAAGATGATCAAATTAAGATTTTGACGGATCAATAAAAACATAAATTGTTAGTTATAATCGCTGTATTATGTATAAAAGTAATTAATACATGTTCACAACTGCCTTGTATCCAATTTTGTCATTAATCATCGTTTACCTAAGATGATCAAATTAAGATGTTGGCGGATCAATAAAAACTTAAATTGTTAGTTATAATCGCTGTATTATGTATAAAAGTAATTAATACATATTAAAAATTGCCCTATTATATCCCATTTTGTCATTAATCTTGTCTCGGTAATTGAACATCCAGGATAATGTCATTGGTCCTATTGTTTATTCCTTTACGCGGTGTTGATTTGAACAACAGACTTTGAATGTTTTATTCGTTTGTAAAAACAAATTTAATGAAGCTAAAATTTTACACAAAAAGAGCGCGCGGAAGGTATAATCTATATTTTAGTTTTGTATCCTATATTTAGATTGTAACCTATATTTAGATTGTAAAATTAACAATTTAAGCCGCACTTCGTTTGAATTTTTTTCCCTAGTTTGAAAACTGTGAAGATAACAAAAATAAGGATTATCGGGGATATAAAAATTAAGATTCTATAGCATTTCAGAAATCGGTGAAAAACAGTAAGTGTATTAGGCCACCTAATATTTTCCTTTTTAGACGGGAAAAATACCGAATGTCAGTTTCATGACAATTTTTGACAAACGTTATTTCCGCCATATTGATTTTGTCAATTTGGACATAGACAAGATGAGGCACATTTGGGTGTTTTTGAACGAAAAGTTTTAAGGTCAATTCTTGGGGGCATAAAGGAAAATGATGTTTGGGGAAAGAGATACAACTCAGAAATTTTAAATTTTATAAAGACCCAGAAATCATACAATTTATTAAAATTAATAGACTGAATTGGGCTGCCCATCATGTTCGAATAGAGGATTCAAACTCTGAGAGGATTCTTTTTGACTAAACTGCAAGGACAAAGAAGAAGAGGAAGACCTACGATGAGATAGGAAGATGCGGTGGAGAAGGATTTTGGGGTGCTGAAGGTCCGTAACTGGAGATCGGTTGTCACACAAAGGGCTGCATGAAAATCGCTTCAAAGGAAAACCCTTGGCCACCCTGGGCTGTCGTGCTACTGATGATGATAATATTGAATTTTGAAAATTGGTCAATATTTGTGAATTTCAGATATCAAAAACAATTTAAAATAGAGATATTAGGAATGTTCGTGTATAAAATTTTACTTAACTATTCAGCATATATTTAATATTTTAATGATAAGTTTAATCACAGGGTAAGATTTAACAAAAAAAGATTGGTATTTCAAACAGGCAACTTTTTGTGTGATTCTTTAAAATTATGAGTCTGACTCGCAATCGCGCTTTTTGTCTTGAAACCACGAGTCTAGTTCGTTATTTCGGCTAAAAAGATTAAATCTGCAATTTCAGTATTATATTTATATAGAATTTCATGGAATAGTTTCAGCTGACCATTCGAGAAGGTACGCAGTGAATCATAGTGGCTTCAGCCCTTTTGAACTATTCACACGAATCGAAATGACCAAGTATTTCTGAAGGTATACCTTCGACCTCCCAGTTTAGTATTAAAATTCTCAATTGAAATTGAAATCTCGGCTTTTTATGAATGAAAAATTACAATTCTGAACATGGAAAAGTTTCGTCACAATCAGTTTTCTCAGTATTCCGATAAGAAAATTATTAAAGGGAAATGTATTACCTAAAGATAAAATAAAACCCGTCGTTGTAGAAAAGCGTACAATTATATTAAATCCTTATAGTCTTAAATAGTGTCTTATTCCACAAAGGAAAAATGAATTAATGGAACATTTGCTTTGTACACATACGACGCATTCTTTACAGTATTTAGAATTCCGCATAATTGTATCAAACCCTTATAGTCCTAAATAGTGTCTTATTCCACAAAGGAAAAATTGATTAATGGAACATTTGCTTTGTACACATACGACGCATTCTTTACAGTATTTTGAATTCCGTATAATTATATTAAACTCTTATAGTCCTAAATAGAGTCTTATTCCACAAAGGAAAAATTAATTAATGGGTCATTTGCTTTGTACACATACGACGCATTCTTTACAGTATTTTGAATTCCGTATAATTATATTAAACCCTTATAGTCCTAAATAGAGTCTTATTCCACAAAGGAAAAATTGATTAATGGAACATTTGCTTTGTACACATACGACGCATTCTTTACAGTATTTTGAATTCCGTATAATTATATTAAACCCTTATAGTCCTAAATAGAGTCTTATTCCACAAAGGAAAAATTGATTAATGGAACATTTGCTTTGTACACATACGACGCATTCTTTACAGTATTTTGAATTCCGTATAATTATATTAAACCCTTATAGTCCTAAATAGAGTCTTATTCCACAAAGGAAAAATTAATTAATGGGTCATTTGCTTTGTACACATACGACGCATTCTACACAATATTTTGAATTCCAATCACGCGACATCAATGTTCACGTCCGGTTTTGATCGGAGCCGGAAATAGAAGAAATTTGACGTTGACCGTTGCATGTAAGGATGTATTTTTTTTTCATTTTAGTTTGCAACTAGCAATGCTCCTAGTTATTATAAAAAAAATTCGGACTTGCTTAAATACCATGGTAGCTTTCGTGAAGATTATGTTTTGGTCATAGAATTACAGGATTTAAGTGTTGGTAAGTAAAAAACTCAATATAAGTAATTAAAATATATCTTGAATGGATTCTCGCTTTTCATGATAAGAAACATATTTCATAGTTTTGTTGACCATAAGAGAAAAACTTAATTTTATGGACACTGACTCTGTACAGGTGACTCTCTTCAAGGATGGAGACTGTGAATTGAATCTTTCTTTTTATGAAAATATTGTTAGACTTCATTTTCTTGTGGAACATAAGATGGAAAACTTGTTTTATTTCCACTAACTCTGCACGTAAATCTTGTTTGAGGGGTATGGTGTGTGAATTGAATATGACTCTTCATGGTGAAATGTATATTTTACATAGTGTTCTTTTTGAATATATGAGTGAATATTATGAGTGAATATATGAGTGAATAAATATATGAGAGAAAGTTAATCTTATAAGCACTAACTTTGTAGTACGGGTTCTTTTCGCGGGTGCAGAGTGTGAATACTATCTTTGTTTTTATGGGAACATTATTATACACAATTTTCTTGTTGAACATAAGAGAGAAAACTAGTTTTATGGGCACTGGCTGCAAAGCAGTTTTGTTTCGTGGGTATGGATTGAGAATAAATTCTGTTTCTTCATAGTGAAAATTATATTTTACACAGAGTTCTTGTTAAATCTATAAAGGAAAGTTAATTTTAGGAGCACTAACTGTACAGCGGGTTCTTTTCATAAGTGCAGAATGTGAATAGGATCTTTCTTTTTATAATGTTATTATACACAATTTTCTTCACAATTAAATGAAACTACGTGATGTAATATTATTTCTACTTTCTTTAAATTCTTTACAACGACCTAGGTTTTGTTGTATTACAACATCTTCAGCAAAGATTTTTCAATTATATTATTAGCAAAGATCTTTCTTAATAGCCCACCTGAAGATGTTGTAATGCAACGAAACTTAGGTCGTGGTAAAGAAATTAAAGAAAGTAGAAATAATACTACATCACGTAATTTCATTTAATTGTGGATAATGAATTTCTACAAAATTAACGTCAAATATATTCACAATTTTCTTGTTAAACATAAGAGAGGAAACTAGCTTTATGGGCACTGATTTGTGCATAGCAATCTTGTTATGCAAAGTCACATAAATTGACAGGTCCTTTTAAACAAACTAATTAAGAAATGTTGCAAAATTTGACCCAGTGTATAGATGATCTCTTGTGAAAATTACTAAAATTAAACGGGGCGTAAGTAAGTAATAAGACAGACGGCTATGTATTGTGAATGGAATCTCTCTCTTCATAGTGAAAATTATATTTTACACAGTGTTCTTGTTGAATATATACAGGAAAGTTAAAGTTAGGAGCACTAACTATACAGCGGGTTATTTTTGCATGCAGAGTGTGAATAGAATCTTTATTTTTATGAGAATGTTATTAGACATAATTTTCTTGTTGAACATAAGAGAGAAAACTAGTTTTATGGACACTGACTCTGCACAGCAGTCTTATTTCACGGGTATAGATTGTGAATGGAATCTCTCTCTTCGTAGCGAAAATTATATTTTACACAGTGTTTTTAATAAATATATACAGGAAAGTTAATGTTATGAGAAGAGTGCAGAATGTGAATAGAATCTTTCTTTTTATGAGAATGTTATTGGACACTATTTTCTTGTGGAACAAAAGAGAGAAAACTAGTTTTTTGGGCATTGACTCTGCACAGCAGTTTTATTTCACGGGTATAGATTGTGAATGGAATCTCTCTCTTCGTAGTGAAAATTATATTTTACGCAGTGTTCTTGTTGAATATACACAGGAAAGTTAATGTTAGGAGCACTAACTGTACTGTGTGTTCTTTTCACAGGTGCAGAATGTGAAAAGAATTTTTCTTTTTATGAGAATGTTATTAGACATAATTTTCTTGTTGAACATAAGAGAGAAAACTAGTTTTATGGGCATTGACTCTGCACAGCAGTCTTGTTTCATGGGTATGGATTGTGAATGGAATCTCTCTCTTCGTAGTGAAAATTATATTTTACACAGTGTTTTTAATAAATATATACAGGAAAGTTTATGTTAGGAGCACTAACTGTACTGTGTGTTCTTTTCACAGGTGCAGAATGTGAATAGAATCTTTCTTTTTATGAGAATGTTATTAGACATAATTTTCTTGTTGAACATAAGAGAGAAAACTAGTTTTATGGGCACTGACTCTGCACAGCAGTCTTGTTTCGCGGGTATGGATTGTGAATGGAATCTCTCTCTTCGTAGTGAAAATTATATTTTACACAGTGTTCTTATTAAATATATACAGGAAAGTTAATGTTATGAGCACTACCTGTACAGCGGGTTCTTTTTACAGGTGCAGAATGTGAATAGAATCTTTATTTGTATGAGAATGTTATTAGACATAATTTTCTTGTTGAACATAAGAGAGAAAACTAGTTTTATGGACAGAATTGTATGACTCTGCATAGCGCTTTTGTTTCACGGGCACGGAGTTTGAAACTAATATCTCTAATTATGGTGAAAATTATATATATTAACTAATGTTCTTTTTGAACATTTGACGGAAAATTAATCTTATGTGCACTAACTCTACACAGAGGGCTCGTTTCATGAGTTCAGGGTGTAGATGGATTTATTTTTATGAGAACATTATTATACATAATTCTTTTGTCGAATATAGAAGGAAAAACTAGTTTTTGGATGCTGAATCTATACAGTGGGCTTCCTTCGTCGAGCGAGTGGCGTGCATACAACATGTTTTTAAAATGACTTTATGTTTATTTTTTTATAGAATTATAAAACAAGATTTCGATATCATAAAGGAGAGATATTATACAATGTATAAAGCAATGCGAGAAAACCGTTCATTTAGTTTCATTAACATTTAAATTCAGTTATCTACGAGTTCATTAACAGATACGCGTAATTACAATTTAACAATGTTTTGAAAACATTGTTGACACATAACTACTGTAGGTTCGACACTAACCAAAGTTTAATTACCGGTGATGAGTATTCTAATACAGGTTTATTAAATACAATAAATTTAGAGTAAAATTAGTAAAATTGTTCTACGGTAGTTAGTAATTCCATTCCACTATTAATTTACGACGTCCCATGTTCCACTTGTTGCCGCACTGCCGGTGCGACCTATCGCGGGAACGGGTTTTTGAACTGTATTTAATTTTAGTTAATTTTTTTTTTAAGATTTATTACGTTGTGTGCTCGTTGATGTAAACATAGTTAATTAAAGGGCCGACTTCTAAGCAGTCGTTATAAATCAAGTTGTTTAGCCTTTTCACCGGATGTTTTTGGTGAATCTGGTATGAAGGTTTGACCCATTTGACTGTGATTTGATGAATTATTTATTTGTTAACTTTTCTATCTGGTAATTGTGTGGAATGTGTAATTAAGGTAGGTATTTAAATGGTGAGCCTGTCGGTGGCGGCTCACGACGGCGCCTTAATTGTACCACGTCAGCTAAAAAATATGTCATCAGAAACTTTTGTCAATATATTTGCTGAATATTTTATTACTTCTTCTAATTTTAAATTGTCAATTCTGTGAAAATATTTTATATTTTTGTATAAAAATTTTTTAGTAATTTTTTTAACACACAATAATTTTGTATAAACATTATTGTATGCCCAAGTGCAATAGTCTATTTTGCTAAACATGTAAAGATCAAAGAAAGATTAGAAAAAAAAATTCTTAAGTACACTAAAATTTGTTTTCAGCATTTTTATGAATATTTATGAATATTTTAATTTTTATGAAGAAGAGAAGAGAAGAAGAATTTTTAATGAATATTTTAATTTATATTTTTTATAATTGCAAAGGCGTGTGATGAAAGTGAGAAAAAATTAGTGAAATTTATTTGTTTTTCCTTAACACTATTTCTCAAAATATTGATCAGAGAAATTTTGAAATATTCATAAATGTGGTTTGGAAACGATAGATGAGTTTAAATATCACACAAAATAAATCTTTATTTTTGTATAAAATAGTAACCAAAATGTATGTCTAATTTGCTAAACATGTAAAAATCAAAGAAAATTAGTGAAAGAAAATTTCTTAAGTACACTGTCATTTACAACATCGTTAAAAATAACTCTTATGAACATTTTAATTTATATTTTTTATAATTACAAAAACGTGTGATGAAAGAGAAAAATTAGTGAAATTTATTTGTTTTTCCTTAACACTATTTCTGATAATATTTATCAGAGAATGTTGGAAATATTCATAAATAATTGTGGTTTGTAAACGACAGATGAGTTTAAATATAACACAAAATAAAGTATTTTAAAATGTTGTGCTGTCAAAGTATGCGGTATAAATGGCCGCAATTTTAGAGTTTTTTTATTGCGTTGATTTAGAAGCTTTGTTTTTTTTTGCAACTCCAAGAAACTGTAGACCTAAGTATTTGAAATTAATTTCAACTTGATATCTTTACCCGTTTCTGAGAAAAAGGGTTTTGACAGATCGACAGACGAACAGCGAAGTGATTCTATAAGGGTTCCTTTTTCCTTTCTTAATTTATTTAATTCAACCAATTTTTATAATTTTCGTATAGAATCCACCTTTCCTGTAGATCAGATTAAAATTTCAAACATACTTTTTTATAAAAAAATATAATTTACACACCAGATTAAAATTTTAAATGTGTTTCATATATACTTATTCTATTTAGTTTTGATTATATTCACATAGTATGAGACCCAAATTGGGAAAAAAATAATTTCGATGGTATTTACGACATGCACAGAAAAACAGGATAGACAGAAAAACATTGAAAATTGAATAAAATACGTTGTTAGGATTTAAAATAGAAAGAACAATGAAACTTTTCAAATTCCGAGCTAATGATTAGAGACGTTTCGCTACCCTTAAAATATCGATACCTACTCGTATGAATAGTACTAAAGTGAATTTTCGATACCACTCACATAAATACCACTAAAGTATCGATTCAAAAACCTTCGATACGATTGCTATAGTTCGTTTAAAAGGACCTGTCAGTTTATGTTACATACCATAAGATTCAAATAATTTTGTTTCATGTTTTGTTTACCCTTCAATGTTATTTCGAATTAAAATGAGTCGTGCAGGGACTATTCCGAGAATCCCGCTTTCATGGAAGTTAGAATGGTGCGTAATGCATCATTTTGTACTATACAGACCACATAATATTTTGCTCGAGTTAACATCCATAATAAATTAATGAAAAAAAAATAAATTATTGGTCATATTGTCTATGGCAACGCTCATTAATGGCGCGTGCTTAATTAAATGTATTTAAAAACATGGAACGCTTCACGTGTGGCATATTTCCAATAAAATTTTTATTTTTTAACAAATAATAGTACAAATTGAAATATTTTGGAAAATAAGTAAAATTAAAAAAATTCTTTAATAATATGTCAAACAATTGAATATTGGATATATTTGGCGTTAATTTTGTAGAAATTAATTATTCACAATTAAATGAAACTACGTGATGTAGTATTATTCATACTTTCTTTAAGTTATTCACCACGACCTAGGTTTCGTTGTATTACAACATCTTCAGGTAAGCTATTAGCAAAGATGCTTATTAGAAATCTTTGCTAACGGCCCACCTAAAGATGTTGTAATACAACGAAACCTTGGTCGTGGTAAAGAACTTAAAGAGAGTAGAAATAATACTACATCACGTAGTTTCATTTAATTGTGGATGTCAAACAATATTTATTCAAAATTCTATTCATATTAATTTACAAACAAAATTAATCTCTCTCTCTCTCTCTCACACACACACTAAATCTCTCATATTCTTTATTTTTTTAGAAGTTTCACTTCTGCCACGAGTACGGTGCTGTTTTTATATTTATTTTATTTATTTAAACTAATAACCATTTCTACAGCTTTATAAATAGCAGTAGGTTGCTACATTATAATTATATTAATTAAAATCTGAGTTTGAAGCATATATTTGCGAAACGTCAGAGGCCAAATCTGATAAATATAGGATATTTGCATATACTTGCTAAGTACCTAATGCATGACATTTTGCAAGTATACATTTCATATAATAATAATGTATATACATAGAAAAACAAAATACTTATAAAAGTATCCTCCAGCAGTTGTAAAGTGGAGCGAACTTTTTTCTCGTATCACTGAGAGTGAGGTATAACCTTTAAAATTAAATTGACTTTAGATTACCATTTTTCATTTCTAAACTCCGTTCGCGAAACGCTTAGCTCCATGTTGTCGTGGAATGTATTGTCTGCTGTCTTAATTTTTCAATAATAGATTATGGTTGAAAAATTAGATTAGAGAAAAATCTGCAAACATTCTGGACTATTTCAGTTATCTTCCGTTAACAATTTCCCAGACTATGGACAACTACAGCAAGCACGTGTTTAGACGAAGCATCCAGGTGTTACAAACCCGAATCTAGTTTTTCAACTTCAGATTATGATTTAAAAATTAGATTAGATTTGAGTAAAATCTGAAAACATTCTAAGCTATTTCAGTTAACTTCCTTTAACAATTCCAAGAAATATAGACCAATATATAGGTTTATAACCCCTGGACCCTACCTCTACCCCAAGTTAATACCCTAGGGTCCAGGGGTTATAAACCAGAATATCGAATCTCGAAAATATTTGGAAGAACAAATAACAATATCGGGACCGACTTAATAGGAACCCGGGATTACCGGTATTTTCAGTACTGTCCTTGTAATTTTTAATATCTATTTATGAGATCGGTTTATCGGGTTGTAAGCTTTCAAACGATGTCTGAAGCGAAGCTAATAACCAATGAATAATAATCTATTTACGCGCGTCGTCCTTCGTTATTAGTGTTTACGCAAGCCCATCATCAACCACTTATAGGGTAACCATACTAAATAATAAAAATTAGCGTTTACGGAAGCTCGTCGTCAACCACTTATAGGGTAACCATACTAAATGTTAAAAATTAGCATTTACGCAAGCCCGTCGTCAACCACTTATAGGGTAACCATACTAAATGTTAAAAAATAGCGTTTACGCAAGCCTGTCGTCAACCACTTATAGGGTAAACATACTAAATGTTAAAAAGGCTAAAAGCATAAGTAGTGGTGGGCTTAATAACGCGAATATTGCGTTCATAACTCCAGATACTCATAGCTCATATTAAATGAAAATGAAGGAGTAAAGGTTAATTTAACTTTTTTCTTAATTCTATTAGAAATTATTTGTTGCGGACAGTAAACTTTTCAAAACAAACGATTTGTACTTGAATAATTATATCAATATGACCAAAATTTAATATTCCATTAATCAAATGTTGGTTACCTTCTGTATAAGGAATAAAAAATATTAGGCGTTTATTGTTTAGAAATTAATTGTAATATTGTAAACATTTCGAAAACATGACAATTAAGTTCTTTATATTTTATCTTTTTTCTTTAGAAGTGTCTGTCATTTTTATAAGAAAATTTTCAGTTTCATATTTTGAATGAATAACGATTTTATATAAGCTATGTTAGTGTAAAAATGTGGAGCGCTTTCTCTCAAAAATAAATGATTTTGCTTCTGAAATTAATATTATGAGAATGAAAATGCTTAACATTTCAGATAGATATCAAAACAAAGCGCTCAACGCCTTTACACTCAAATACATGGTGTCAGGAAATAAATGTCGGACAAAGAAAGACGTTATGCGTTGACTGAAAAATAGAATTTAAAAGATGACTTTTTTCAGACAATTCAAAATAATATTCATAATTATTTGTCATTTTTTTCACACACACTATACTTGCGCACGCGATCAGCACCGCTCGAGATAATGTATAATGATTGCGTACGGCTAGCGTGATCTTGTGTGCGTGCGTTATCGGTATTAGGTGTGTTAAAAAGAGTTAATCTTTTTTTGCACTCAATTAAAAAAAGGACGTGTTTTACGTTTTATTTCCACGACAATTTATTCCTTTATAGCCAACGAATAGCGTCTTTCTTTGTCAGACATCTATTTCTGGACATCGTGTATTATACTCAATAACAAACTTGGCTTAAACTAAAGTCCTTACGGAGTATACACAGAAGAAAGTTTCGATAATTTTTGTTTTCAGTGCAATTTTTTGTAAAAGCCTGTTTGTTTTTAGTTCAAAGAACTGTTAATTTATTTCTTTACAGCTTTCGGTTTTAAACTTTATGAAACTTTCGAAAATACCGAGATCTCGGTATTAATGTGTATCCAACTACAAAAATATCCGTACTACCCAAACGAAACGGCATTGAAAACCCTATTTCAGAACCTTCACAATGCTTTTTAAACTTTTATTAAATAAAAGGAGTTTTCGTGATTCCCTTAAAAATATGTGAAGATCACCCATACTTTTTAACGGTTCATGTTAGTTAATAATCTACAATAATCGTTATATAGAAGTATTTAGTTTTTGAAGCGAAACTTCTTTAGAATCATTGTGATTTGAACCTCGATGTAACGAAAATTCGTCACGACAAAGAAACAAGTGAAGCTTCTTTAAAATCGTTGTGATTTGAATTTTGGGTCTTATTTTTTGCAATGTATTACAAAGCTTTAGTAAAGGTACAAGTAAATATTATTTATGTGTATTTTTATTTATGTATACTGTTATTTGTGTGAATAAGTAAGTACTTGAATACTAAGTTTTCACTTCTACCATATGTGAATTCTATACACACAATTTAATATTTTTTTCTTGTTATCGTGATTAAAACTATATTTTCATTAATTTATAGTAATTTACTCAAACAATTTTCACTCAACTACAATAATAACATCACTCTCGCATCGATTCAGCCGCCTATCGCATAACGCCTCTGGCGTTCAGAATTTGCTTTCCCAAGTGTTACACAATTTTAACGTGACACAATTGCTCAGACGTCGCTAAAGAAGTTTCTTTTCGAAAAGAAAAATAAAAGCTGCATTATAAAGACATTAAAAATATTTGGATTTTTTATTAACTAAAATTATTCTAATTTTAGCATTATTATTGTAATTTGTTTCATTTTCAAGTCTTTTTACTTGGCAAAAAAGACCAAAACCAAATTCTGAATACGTGCCTGAACTACGGAACCTTATTTTGTGCATGTTCTGATACGCACTTGGCCGGTGTTTATTGCTGTAGCAGATATCTCGGTATAATATAATACAATGATATAGCTATTCATAACGTTCGGGAATTACATACGAGTTCGGAATTCAAAATCAAGTTTTGAATTTCGAAAAAGTTTACAGTTGTCTCTATAAACGATTTGTCCTAGTTTATTGTACTAACTTATTTCTTCCAATTATTTTATTCGTTCATTATAATACATCGTTTCTGCTATATCAAAAATATCCAATTCTAAAAACAATTTATGGGACCTATAAAATATGATTTAGACACATTATGTTCAACGGATAGGTCGTATTATTATCTATACTTACCTCGTAGGAAATAGCATGATTACACAGATCAAAGTAAACCCGATTTATTACGTATAGTAATGTTTTTGTATTTTTCTTCAAAATAATATATAACAAAGTAAATGCATCATAAAATAATTTTATATTCCAAACCTAAGATAAGCCGATAGGCACTAACTGGTGAAGCAATATTTTAATTCAAAACTGAACGATGTATACGTGCGAAAAAAAAACAGAATTAGGAATTTCTTTTCATTTACAATATTATGACTATTTTGATGAGAAAGCCATTCGTGCGAAAACGCTTCTATAAAAATTACGTTAATTTTATTGCCTGTAATGTATTAAGTATGTCTTTTAATATAAAAATAATCTTAAAATAGAATATATTTCGAAATAAATAAAGCTAACTTTCTCTGTAACAAATATCAGATATATTTAAACTAATACTTATAAACTATTAATTACTACTTTAAACCTAATTAAGGCCTCATCATAAAAACACCATAAATATTTATTAATTACTTTTTAAGCGCAATAAATTAACTTTCAAACATGAATATTAAAAAAATGCAAGACGCTAATATTATTCATACATAAAATACCCACACGAAGTTCATATCAAATTTACTAAATTACATCGATGACTAAATTATAATGCGTAGCTACTAAGATTCAGTATGTCAAATAATTAATTAAAATTATATTATTATTGCAATCAAATTACCTTTTCAATGCTAATAGGCGATACAATAAAGTCACGAATCGTCAACAAGAAAAACAATTTGTAACACTGACATTGGTCTCAAATTCATTGAAAACGAAACGTAAACATGTAAAAATACGCCCGTAAAACAATCGTTTAAAAAATCACACACAATACAAATATCACAATTTCTCCCCACAAAGAATACAAAATATAAGTCACACAGTTTTTGTAATAAAACTTTAATTATACGCGCGAAATTCTACACGCTTTTTGTCGAACAATTTAATAAAGCCGGCTTCGCGGCGCGGCTTATTATTGTTTACTTGAAACTTGAAACAACTCTCACGTAGGCCGCTCATACAAGTCGTACGAGCGTGGAATACATATAGGTGGCAGGTAAGCTGCGTGAACAATATTGTGTTTCGGAATGCATCCCCTCTACCTTCCGTCAAAGTACATTATCATGAGTAATGCGTGCATCGAGCTTGAGCATAGAATGTTCTGTTACCGAGAGTAAATATATTACAAATTATATTTCATATATTTGTACTGTGGCAATATACGATTCAGATTGTACTTTTATCCAAAATGCACCTTGTTTAATTCAGAAGCATCTCATGTCATCGATTAAAATATAACTTGATTTTTTATATCTTTGCGTTCGATAGATTACAACGCGGATATGTTATATCACTTTTTGACAATTCTAAATTACAATAGTAATAAAAAAAGTGGTCAAGTCTAGATGAAGATTAGAAATAATTATTTTGTTTTATCAACATCAGATGGCGTTTTACCAAAGTAGTCGAAGTTTTTACAAGTGGCCATAGATGACGTTTGTAAAAATGTATAGAAGCACAATAAATTCGGAATTGGCAACACGAACACTAGCGCCATGAGCGGCTTGAAAAGGGAACAATACTGCCAATTTCTCTCGCTAGGATGTTACTTGTACCATAAAGTAAACATAATAGATAAATAAACATGACATGACGCTTTGTGATTTATGTACATCCGCTTGTTAAATATTGAATTTCATTGGTTTTTCGAAGATTATATTTCGATTTATAATAAATATGCATTAATGATGTGCAGTTGGAGCAGTTGAAAATATAGTTCTTCGTTTATTCCCTAAGGACACAAAACGTCGGAAGCTGTGGGAAACGACTGTGCGTCGCAAAAACTTTAAGACAACATTCATTTTATTCTGATTTTTCAATTCTTGTATTGTTAAATACCTGTAATTTTTTGCCATATTTTCTTTTCACATAAAAGATTTTCGATTTTGCACGCCACGAAGTCTATCGCTTTTTTGACAGCTAATTTTGTTTAAGTCTTATTTCGGTGGCGCTATCTACGATTAGCTTTGCGTAATATGGGAATCTTATATAATATATTATATTGATGCATAAGTTTGAAACGTTAATTTGCTAATAGAGTGCTCTCACTAATAGTGAGCTTTTACATAATTTTAAAGCAAATTCTCGTCAAAAATTAGTTCATTATGTGCAATATATACTTGTAATATTTATAACCAATGGAAGTAACTTAATACTTCGTATAGTTTCCATAAAATAAAAAAGGTGAATGTATAAACTTAGAGCTTTATATGATATTTTTATCTATCGTGCCGTAGTATTTATTTGTATTTGAAAAACGAAGATGAATAAATAATGTTACGATTTTCATCTGAAAAATGTGGATAACTTTTTAAAATTCAAGGATTCTAATTGTTTTTATCTATACATATAATGAAATCGTAAAAAAACTGAGTTTGTACATTTAATATTTTTTAAGTAAAACTAACTGCTACCTACTAAACTTAAAACAAGAGTTTTCAAAATTTTTGTCTGTATACTTGTTTGTGCGTACCTCCGTTATGCACACTAATCCAGCAACAGCTAAACTGATTTGGATGCGGTTTTCAGTGATGTATTTAGATTATGATGTATTTATATATAGTTGTATTTAGTTTATTATAATATATAAATGGTTATTATTATTATATGATGTAGATGTAGATGTGTGAATAAAAAACATGTCAATCTTTAGTATATGTTCGCTGTGCACGTTAATATCAGAACCGACGAATTGTGTTCGCGATTTAGTCGCCAACGCCATCTATTAGCGTTTTAGAAAACTTTATACTCGTAGAGTTCTGAGAAAAAAGGAAAAAACACAAAAAATACCTATTAACTTCTTATTGCGTAAAACATATAATGTATTAAAATAATATTAAGGTAAAATATTTCTAAAGTAAGTATTTATTAAACTAAAAATAAGCTTTCGTGTTTATGCACTTCATTCAATATTAAAGTAGTTCCTACTAGTTCCTATTATTTCCTTGGAATTGAAAAAGTCCGTTATTCCTTTTTTTTTTGTAATTTATTTAATCTATGCATGTAAATATAAAATATTATTATATTTAAATATTGGAATATCTTTATTTATTATCTCAGTGTTCAGAATTATAATCAATATAGGAATCAACTGTGCCCTTTCAATTATGATTACAATATTGTAAATGTTGAAATAAATTTAAAAATATGTAATGAACCATTCAAACTATTTTGCCGTAATGATAAAGTTCGTAAAGATGCTGTTCTTTTGAATAAATTAGATTAATTTTAAACTGTAATGAAACATTAATTTGGTTTTAAAGAAAAATGGGAACGGTGAATATCCATTTAAAAACATTAAATTAAAGAAAATTTCATGTAACAAAATAGACGTTTTTAAACTTTACACTCGCCATCGCATATTTTATGAATTGTTAATTTATAACTAATAAAATTTTAAGAAATATTATTAATAAAATAAACGATTTTCAATGTAGAAAGTGCTCACTCAGGAGTGAGATAATATTAAAAACTTAAGCTGCTAGATGGTGCTGTTTTGGACTCTCATTGAATATATAAGATTGTCGAGCACTGTACACAGAATGTTCTATATATAACTGAATGTTTACAGTATATAACTGAATGTGGTATGAGATATAGACAAGATATAAATAAAAAAATAATAATCTAAGCAGAATAAATATCAACTATTTAAATAAAGATTTTCGAACTTAATATTATACGTCGTTAATTCTCAAAACATTTACGGGAAAAGACTGTTTAAAAGTAATTTTTAACATACCATTAAAATCAAAAGTTTGATTATTACCTTAAAATATTTTATATTAGCTATAACAGCTTGAATAATAACTTCATATATTCTTATAAATCAATTCAAACATGTAAATAATAAATTGTGAATAGGTTCACATTTCATATGGCGAAACTATTTTTGTTTAAAACAGTTTTATTTTGGGAATGCCCAGTTATAATTTTTTTTATTTCAATAGAGTTCGTCAATAATATATAGATGTGATGTTTTTGTCGATCATGTAAAATTTTGCGAGTATTATGAATAATACTTATCATATCGAGAATTATAGATACTTGAGAATATATATGTACTTGTTATAGTTATTCTATGGGAATAACAAGAAACAACACTTACCTGTAGACGACGACAGGTGCGAAAATCTTAGAGGTGATCACCTTAATAAGATGAAGGATCTTCTTTAATGATTTAATTTGAAAGTATAAATATTTGTGAAAATATTCGAAATTGATTAAACAGTTTTGTGTCGAAATTTAAAAATAAATATTTAAGTAATTATTTTAAATAATAGTTTACATTAAGTTGTCATTTATTTATTATACATCATGGTCATAAATGTATTATTTTATAAAAATATGGACAGCTCATTTATAATTATAATTTCGTAACGTTTATGATCTGTACAACACATTTTCCTCCCATTCGTAGGCGGAGTGAAATATTTGCGCCCATTGTCTGTCAGAGACTAAATTATCTATGCCATAAACTACTTCCTTCTTTCTTAGTCAAAATGTCCGCCGCTCAGGAGGTTAGTGAAGTGTCCAGTTTACGAATTATATGAAATTTTTGTGGTGTTTACACTCATATATATTGATTGCAGTGAAATTATTGTAAAAGATTTAATTTTTTTTCAGGTAAGACGCGAACCTATCCAAGCCGTGCAAGTATTCGGCAGAAAGGTAAGTTATCTTTAATGGTATCCACGTGTTGTCTCTGAATTTTGGTTATATTGAAGATGTTATTTATACCTGGCGAATGTTTATTTGAAATAAACTTCATATAAATATTTCTCTACTCTATTACAGTTATCAGATAAACAACCCTTTCTTTCCAAAGCTCATATAACCTCTTACGTTATATTTGCCATTTCACAGAAAGGAGAGTATATCGTGACACGTTACCAACCAACTCGTCTTTCAATGTCGTACTTGGTTGAAGTGGACACTACATTACTAAATGGATTATTGAAATGAATCTCTTGAGTAGCTTTCTTTTTTTGTTAACTACTTCCCTTGTTTACTATTAAAACTAGTATAGATATTGGAAATATATAAAAATAAAATAAGCCGGTAAATTCTTAATAATATCAGATATCATTTTAATTATTCCAGAAAACCGCAACAGCAGTGGCATACTGCAAGCGCGGACATGGTGTGCTCCGTGTGAACGGCAGACCTCTGGAGTTGGTCGAGCCCAGACTCTTACAATACAAACTTCAGGAACCCATCCTATTGCTCGGCAAGGTATGTTTTGTACTTAATTTCAAGTTTATCGCTTGGGTTGGGTCAAATATGTTTTGGCAATTCAGTGTTATTGCTATCTCTGTTATACATTATGCTTTTACAACATGTATGCAGTTGAAGCCTTTTATGTGAGCATTTTTTTATTTTGGACTGTTTTGAGTGTAAAAAGTATTTGGTTTGTTTACTATGTCAAGTTATTTGTATTGGAAATATTTCATATTTTTTGAGAATTAATTTCTTTCAAGTTTGATTTTTGGTTAGTAACTTAGTTTTTTGATTTTAGTAACGTGTTAACTTAGATTGAGGAAGTAGATTAAGTTATAGATTATTAAACAGTTTTCAAGTGTAATTAAATGACTGTTAACATATGTTAATGAACGTTAACATTGAATCTTGTTGTGAAACGGGTATATTTAACTCCCTAACAAAAGTAGAAGGTAATATTTTCTGATTGTGGGAAGAAAATTGTCCTTGTAATTGAAATACATACTTAGCTTACTTTTAATTGAATATCATTCATAGTAATGCTTCTTTAAATTAAATTTGGGTTCGTTTTAATCTTCTATATTGTGTTATACTGGCGTTAATTAAGGTGAATAAGTTGTAAAACAATAAATAATAACATTTTTTTAAGCAATAATTTGACTTCATTATTTCCTTAGGAATAAGTCTGATTTAGTGAAAATTCCTTCTTTTTTGGTTTAAATGAAAGAATATAGGTAAAAAAATAAGTACTTGCCAATTTTAGGGCTCGATCATACAAGAATTGATATAAAAACAAAAAACAAACTCAAAAAATAAAAATACATTATGAAATTTATCTTTGACAACCAACCGACCCGTTTCTCCATAGAAAGTGCCTATTTCAAATAAATTTTATATAATGAAATAATTAAGTTCGAGCTCTACTTTTTTAAATACTTTGCTTTTTTATGTATATTCTTTCATTAAAACTAAAAAGTGCGGGAAATTCACATTTTTCTTAAATCAGATTTATACCCTTGCTTATTTACATATTCATTTCCTCGCATTATTACTTTACATAAGTGAAAATTGTTCTTGGGCTATGGTTTTGTGACTTAATTTTGCTTTTAATTTTTTTAAATGTTTAAATCAGTATGGTTTAGAAATATGCATATAAAATAAAACGTGATACCCAAGGCAAGAATAATGAATAAAATCTGTTAAACAATTCTTATATAAGTATATAAATAGTAATAATAGTATATTGTGTATTCAACATTAACTCAAGTTTTATTAAAGTTTAATTAGGTTTTATTTACCTTCAGCAAACTCCTCAAAAAAAGTTGATTTAGAATGGGAAATAGGACTCTATACTCTAATCAATTTGAAAAGAGAATGTTTATAAACAATCAGATTTGACAGTTCAGGTATTGTAAACCTTTTTCTTACATTCACATTAGTAATTAATGTGGATTTATTTAGTATTTGTGATTAAAAATATATTTTTTTTATTAGCGTGCATATATACACTGTATGCATACGTAACTGATATAGGTTATATTTTATATTTAAGAGAAATTCAGATAAGGAAGATAAAGGGTTTCGAGCAATTTATAAATATTACTGTTATATAAAAAAACAAAATAATACCAACAATTTCGATAGAAATAGTTACATTTAGTTAAAATTATTAAAATAGTTAAAATTATTACAAAGTAATCACAAATACTTAATTTTTAAGTAATCATTAAAATATTATTTTAAAAACGAACTAATGTATAAAAATACAATAATATTTCATAGAAAAAATACACTGCAAACATCACAATGAATCTGGGCTTCACAACCATATCCAAAGTTGGTTTTGCCTAATGCCAGTGCCGGCGGAAACATTTTTACAAAAATGTATATCGAAATAAGAGTAAAAGCTCAGTTTTTATAAAAACATCCTAAATATGTATATAATTTGTTGGCTACACTGAAAAAATTTTAGTACCAACTTTTATTAGAAAAGTATATAACATGTTACAATGTTTGTTTAATTATCTATATGCCAAATATAACAAATAAATTTGTATATAATGCCATCAAATTTAGAAATATAGCAGCATAAGCTGACACATTGTCGCTATCTCACTCTAACGCCTTATAAAATTAATGAATAGCATATATGCTCCAGGCTTTTTCAGCGACGAGATTTTGATTATTTTCACGAACGGAGGGTTGTACAGTTTTACCGTGTAATATTTCACAATTTGTGTCGGTAAAATAATGGTGTAATACATATATTTGTACCAACTGTCAAATTCGATTGTTGATAAACATTCTCTCATGAAGTTGAATGGACTATAGGTTGATTTGGTGATCAGTTATTTCAGCTTAGTCGATTAATCTCTTTCAATTGATTTCATATAGCGTTGTATTATATGAAACAATTTCGTCGAGGCTTGGAAAGATAGGAAGTCTAAACTTGGCTTTACATATTTTTATTCTTGCAAATTGTGGTGCTGAATAATATTCCCTTAATAGTTCTGTATGTGAAGGTTTTAAATGGGACCTATTGCTCTCATTGTATACATGTTGTCTGATTTTATTTTAGCTTCTGAAATTATACCGTGTAATAATATAAAACAAGAGGAAAATTATCTTCTAAAGATCTCTGTACTTGGAATTATCCATTAAAGAATATTTTAGTATATAGACCTGATGAGTATGCTGTTTACACATGTGGTAATTGCCTACAATGGTGTTGTTTGTGTTTTCAAGTTTAGTTATTTTTTATTTTTGTATATTTCGATTTCAAGATATTCCAAAAAATTTATTTAATGATAAGATATAAAAAAGTGGTTTTCCCATAAAGTAAAATTCACATGATGATTAAACTTATTCCGAACTTGAGTATCATTCATTTGGTGTGAAATCTTAACATTCGCTGACATTCATTTAAATATGAATATGCAATACGATTTCTTATATTAACGAAGTTTAGGTAATAATTAATATAAATTGTCATCTATGATTTCAGGAGAAGTTCGCTGGAGTTGACATCAGGGTAACAGTGAAGGGTGGTGGTCATGTAGCGCAGGTTTATGCCATCCGCCAGGCCATCTCAAAAGCTCTGATCGCTTTTTACCAAAAGTGTAAGTTGTCAATGAAATTTCTGTATCATTAAAGTGGTAATGAAGATTTTTTATAAGCGAATTTTAAATAAGCTATTCACAGGTCAAGCTCTCATTGTCACTTTTCTGCATGTCCCACTTCTGTAATTTCACTGATGAAATAAGACTTAAATTACTGAAAACGTTTAGTCAACCTGCTTACTAAATATTATATTTTAATAACAATAAATTGGAATGATTAATTTACCTAAATAAATGAAGTTTCTTCTCGGTATATGTATTTCTGATAGATACTTGTCATGTAAGCATTCACATTTGTATACAGTGGTTGGACCTTTATAATACGGTAGTTGACTCATTCTAAATTTTGATATTTTTCGTACAATATTGTAAAATATAAGTTAATTAAAAACCAGTCTTGAAAAAAATTCAAAAATTGATTAAAAATAAGCCAGTTGTAGGCTTCTAAATTTGAAGATACGGATAGAGTATCTCTTTCCTCTAGAATATAATGTGCAATATTAAAAATGACATCACAACACAGTATTGCCGTCCTTCTCTAAAAGTTAATTTAAACTTTTATAACTCGGTAAATTTTTAAGATTATTAAAAAAAATTTTCACTCTTCATCAGCTTGTATCTTGAAATTATGATTAATGTAATAAAAAAAATTTAGTCAAATACCTAATTACAACACTTTATCCCCTCATCGTAATATGCGAATATTGTGATATAAAATATGTAATTTACATACGCAATGTATTTATTATACATTTTTTTTCATTATAACAGTATCTACGTACTTTATACATTATTCCATAGATTGAGAAGGTTTATTATTCCAGTGAATATTCTGATGTTTAAAGATAATTGAGTCTCGAAATGATTGCCATTTTTTCTTTAACAGTGTCTTTGCCTAGTTGTAGGTGCCATATTATCTATTCAACAAGACACAGCACAGTTCATACAATGTTATTTGTAACCGATCTGTATTACTAACTCTGCCCTAACTAACTTACCTACCAGCAATGAACAAAATGAAAGATAACGGCGTTAACAAACAAAAGTTCCCTTTTGTGTTGGTGTCGATTGAATTTCCTTGCAAAAAACTTCCTAAAAGCAGTCTCTATAACTAAAATCGGCGTTAAACCTAAGCGAATTTCCTAGGAAATTGTATTCTAAATTCAGGGGAAACAGGCCTTACATTGCTATGACCGGAAGGTCTTTATATCCAAAGACGTTATAAATGAAATCCACTGTATTATGTTACTATCAAAATCTGGAAACTTATAGCTTTTTAAATTTATGCATCTCATTTAAATTATTTAAAAAAAATTCATTAATTTAAAATACAAAACTTTATCATCTAGGTCACCAAATTAACAGATAAATTGTCAAAAATACCCATATACCATAATGTACGAATGAATTAACTTTCAACATTTTCATCAACGACAAATAACTTTCAACAACAAATAATGTATTTAAGATTATGACTGAAATTATACAAGTCACATATAATTAAAAAACTTTAAATTAAGGCAGAAAAGAAATTGAAGTTTTCTAACTAATGGATTTTCCTTATTCACAGATGTGGATGAAGCGTCAAAGAAGGAGATCAAGGATATCCTTGTTCAATACGACAGGACTCTGCTGGTAGCCGACCCCAGGCGTTGCGAGCCCAAGAAATTCGGTGGTCCAGGTGCTCGTGCACGCTACCAAAAGTCATACCGTTAAGCTCTTATCACTTACAAATTCCATCTTGTATGTCTGCGTGTCTTTTTATTCTGGTTTTATGGATTTGCACCATTACTAGGCCAGACTGTAAGTTAGAGTAAAAGGAGCGTGGATTCTATTTTATAAATACAATAAAAAAAATTGGAAAAATTGAATGTCATTGTTTTATTTTTAAATTTAAGTTTCTGGCTGTGTAGTGATATTGTAATTCAATAAATTTGAGTCAAATTGGGCGTTCATGAAAAGTATACCACGTGATTATGTCTCAACATAAATATGAAGCTAACATGTTCTCTCAATAGGGAACAGTGATATTATAATTCAGTAAAAGTGTTTATGAAAAATATACTATGTGATTATATTACTACAGAATTATAAACTTTGAACACTTTTATATGTAAGTTACTTTAGAAGCTCTTACATTTTCGCAACGTATATATGAAACTAGCATGTTCTCTTAATTGGGAACAGTGATATAATAATTAATTAGAGTCAAATTGGGTGTTTACGAAAAGTATACCACATGATTATATTATTACAGAATTATATACTTTGAAAATTTTTTATATAAGTTACATTAGAAGCTCTTACATTTTCGCAACGTAAATATGAAACTAACATGTTTTCTCAATTGGGAACAGTGATATAATAATCAATTCGAGTCAAATATGGTGTTTACGAAAAGTATACCACGTGAATATATTACTACAGAATTATATACTTTGAACATTTTTATATGTAAGTTACTTTAGAAGCTCTTACATTTTTGCAACATAAATATGAAACTAACATGTTCTCTCAATCGGGAACCGTACTGCAAACTTCTCCTGCTAGGGGGCTACCTGTACTATACGTAAACATCATAGATTAAAACGATGTGATGTTTTGTTATTTATACCCCTCCGTCTTAAGAAATATCAAGTTTCTTTAGTTTTTCGAAGATTAAATCTTGATTTATAATAAATATGCATCAATGTTGTACAGTTGGATGCAGTTGCAATCGGGGTAGTTGAAAATGTAGGTGTCAATAAATGTGAAAGTTAAAATATAGGTGATAATATAGGTTGAAATATAGGTATAGTTCCTTAATAGGACAAATTTTAAAAGCGATTAATTGTCCATAGAGATCAACTGCCATGTCATTATCGTATTTATTAGTCAATTGTTTGGCTTCTTTTTTTATTAATTTGAAAAAAGAAAAGTTTATCTGGTTATAAAACTTTGAACGTACTACTCGGATCACAGAAGCTCTGAAACCTTTGTTTAGTTTGAGAAATTAATATATCTAAATGGAAATAATACACATTGACTTTGGAGTATGATTCTGGACCCGAAAATTCTCTCATATTCCGATGACTCGTCGAAAAACTGCTTAATTATCTTTCGTCTTTTATTTTTAGAAACAGTTGTTACACCACTCTTGCTGGATTGTTTTTTTGTTTGGACTCGTTTAGCAAACTACTGAAGTCTATTCGGGAGATTCTTTAGTTAAATACTAAATTTTTGTAAATCATTACTTTGGTACTGTAAGGTTTTAGAAACAGGATCAATAAATTCAAATAGCTAAGAAAAAAAGGTGACAAATACTATAAAGTTGTAGCTCTCTGACATATTAATTATATTTTTCCGTTTGTCATGTTCGTGTTTTTTGGTTTAAATTAAGTTTAGTTGATATATAAAGCTTTTATTATTAATGAATAATTTTTTCTTATATCGTATTATTAATATCGTGTCATTAATTCAATGATCGTTCTGTTCCTAATTCCATTTTTCCCCATTTTCCTTGTTCCCAACCATGTCAAAATTTATAATTAATTCTTTTTTTGTTTGTTTGGTATTATTCATATGTAGTTTAGTTTTGTTTATTTATATGTTATGACATTTTTTGTTAATTTTTATGTCCTAAGTTTCGTTTTTTTTATTAATGTCTTACAATTATCGACATCACAAAATGTTTATATTTAATCAGTGTGGTTGAATGGAAGAGATTGCTCTTATAGCAATAAGCCCGCTAAATGTATGTATTATACGTATATTAAAGTATGAATAAATAAATAAATAGTCATTTCTTGAAGACCATCTAGTAGGACATACCTTTTTAAGGGTAATTTTATATTTTTCAGATGAATCATTACTCAACATTGCCCAGCGTTTTACACTACTGCAAAAAAATGTATATATTTGTTTCAGATTATCGAAAATTTTGATACTATGGAAATATGTTTCACAGCATCATTTGAGATTAATTTTAACGATTGTGCTGCACATGAACAAAATCGTCATTAGGTGCATGCTCTTGTATGCGGGCTTCAAATCCTCCAAATATGCCCTGCATAACATTTGCTTTATCGTAACACTGTCCTCTACATTTGGACAAATAACACCATGTTCTTCGATTGTATTTAAAATTTCAATTTTAAGCCCTTTTGCAGTATAATTGGCTACAGGTATGAACCCAAAAAAGGACTCCGATTTTTATTTATTTAGGTCATCATCATGATTTTATGTTATCAAGATATACCGAAAAACTAGACAAAGTTGGTTAGTTTTTGAAAGATGTTATTTATTTATCTACTTTAATTTATTTAATTGATACATATGGCAAACTTATTGCTGCGAGAGCAATCTCTTACAGCCAACTACAACACCAGTCCAGCCCCGTTTGACGAATGGCCGGAAATCGAATCTGGGTCCCCAAAGGCCGCATCGCCTTGTGATCAACCCAACACACCACGACGACCAGATGTTGTGTTGTGTATCCATCCTGCGGTACCAAATAAATTAATAATCTCATTTTGAATCATGGCGCTTAAATAATCTATTTCATCATATTTAGGTAAAGAGTAAAATTGACATGAAATTTTCCAGATTTAGAATCGTGGCCTTTTGAAGGGAAATTGCGTGACACTAAAATAATTATAACATTAATTAGACGATGCAGTACATTTCTCCAGAAAGATATTTTGCTGTTATCAATTGTATTTCCTACTAACCAACTATTTATAAGATAGAGCCATGCTAATGTGTTGCTGTGAGTTTTCATTGTCAGTGATTCTTTGTGTAAAATAACTTCTAATAGTAATTACCATTAATCCATTACGAGGAATACGATTTCCTTGAATGATCTCCTAACAACCAACAAATGTGCCAATATGGTTTTTTTAAAATATTGGAATAACTAAATCTGCCTTGTTTAAATATGAGTAATAGAGGTTCAAAAACATCGCCTTGTTTCCGGATTCTTTAAGGCTGTCACCAAAATTTCTTCTATCAGAAGAAAATATAAGAATCTTTAGATTTCTTAGAATCTTCGTTAAGTGTTTCTTCTCTTGTTGGAGCCTCTGACTGATTATGATATGTGGTTCAGAAAAAAATAAAAATCTAACAAAACGAAATTACATTTTGTTATGAACATTTTTAGAATGGATTAATGATAATTAACAACTTTCCCCAAGAAACATAGGTCGACAAATATTCATACTTTGATTATTCATTTATTAGGGCTCTATTATCAATAAGACTATGGATAACATTTTAAGAATTTTTGCTTACACATGTGGCCTCTGTAGATCGGGGGCCCTGTATCATTGATACAGCTGATACAGTGGTAGCTATGCCTTGATGCTACACCTCTTGTGATTGTTTTTAATTCTATATATAATTACAATGGGTGAATTTACGATGCCAGAAGTTTTAGAAATTTATATCAGAAAAAGGAAATTGTGTTTAGCTGTGGAAGTGTGATGCATGCAAAATGAAAACTAGGGTAACAGTTTGTCCACATAAACTGAGCAATTTTAATCCAAAACTAAAATATTACAGTGTATTATTTTGTAGAAAATTTGGAATCAAAAGACTGCAAAATAATTTTACTGCTTAACATAATTAATTTCCCAATGAGTATACAGATTAAACTTTCATTAGGTGTTTAAAAATTACAGAGTACATTCTTTAATGAAAATCTTTTATAAGGACATTTTTTTATTGCTAAAAACTATATCATTGATAAGGACATTTTTTTTTATTGTCAAAACAAAGTTTAGATTCCAAGAAAAAATGAAGTTTAAAATTTATTGTAGTTAAAATACAGTAAGCTCCTATAGACTTAAGAATGTCAATAATTTACTACTTGATAATGATAATATAGTACTAGTGTTGGTGTTGATGAAGGTAATGACCTTGTTATTTATTACCAAGGATTCGATGCAGATCTGTTTCCCACGTGCCCCGTGTCGTTGATTTTGGATGGCACCTCTAAATTAAATAATATGAAAATGCAAATTCATGTATTAGTGTTCATAAATGGAAATGATGAAGCAGATTCTGTTGCAATTGTTATACTCACCAAAGAAAGTAGTGCCATAGATCATCAGCCACATGATCAAAGTTTGTAAGGAATGTAATGTAAAATTAGCATACCCATGTATTGAAACATTATCGAACTACAGTATTGGCTCAATCAATCAAAAATCAAAGAAAAATCTAGCTAGAATTGCAAAAAAATTACTTTTTCGAAGACTGAAATTGAATATGATCTGCTTGAAAGATTAATGAATCTAAACCTCAAAATGATATCTGAGTCTTATAACAAGAACTAGCATGGTATAAAAGAAGAATGGGTACAATGTTACAGAAATGGAAACCTTACATTTAGTGTCAGAACAGCAAACCACTTGGAGTTTGTTACGTACAAATATTTGACAAGTTTCTTAATCGTGAAAGTTTTTTTAAAATTCCAACGTTTTATTTAAAAGCATGACAATGAAACACAGCCAAACTGCAAATTCAATGCTATTAAAAAATCAACTTACTTACTCAACATGGGTCAACTCAAGCCGGCTGCTCAATCTCCTTGTATTTTGTCCAAATTTGGTATAGATATACCTATTTGGTCTATAGTTACACTGTTCCAAATTTGGTATAGATATACCTATTTGGTCTATAGTTATTATATATACTGTTCCAAATTTGGGATAGATATGCCTATTTGGTATAGACATACCTATTTGGTCGATAGATATACCTATTTAGATTAATATTTAAATTTGGTATCGAGAGGAAACACAAAGTGGACATTGAAAAATGCACTTGTCCCTTCAATACTACCAACCATTTACCGTGATCTTATATTTTTACTGTCAAGTGTTTTGAAAAAAAAACAATCTTTTTAGCAGATCATTGGTACACATGCGACGCTTGAATACAATTTTTCAAAAATTAATCTTTGGAATATGATACACTGTTTCATTTTCACAGCATTATTGAATAATTAGTTATCAAGAAATCACCTTAGCTACACAGCAAAAATATAAAAATGCCATTTCTAGTTGTGAAAAATATTTATTAATTCAAGTTTTAATTGAGAAGAATTCAACTCATATTGTACTGAATTACATACACTGATACAGCATTAGAGCCAAAGAAAAAATTGTCATTCAAATGGTGTTGAAGAGTGCGGCAGTATTCAGTTTAAGGAAAAAGACAATAAGTATACAGTTTAAGGAAAAAGACAAAAGTAAAAAGCATATAACAGAGGCAGATGCAGAAACAATACATTTATCACATTACATTCAAATCAGAACAAAGAAAGAAGTCAATAATAAGGAAATCCAAGTCGTAGGAGAATTACTGGCAGAAGACATAGTAACAGAGACAGTTGGTGAAGAGATAATAATAAGAAAACAAACACGGTTAGATTATTAAGGGAGTTAAAATAATAGGACAAAATCGGAGAAATATTACTCTTTAAATCAAAATACTGCTATTTTGATTTAGAGATAATAAGAGCTCTCTGATTAGAATTACAGACAGAAGCCATGGTGACAGAATCGGTTACTGAAGAAGTCATCAAATCAATGAGAAAGAAATCAAGAAAATAGCACAAGAAACAGGAAAAAGATTAAAATAAACGATGATTAGAACTGGATAAGAATGTCAATTATAGCTTGATAAGAACATTGATGAAACTGATAATTAGAATTTGATAAGAACATTGATGAAACTGATAATTAGAATTTGATAAGAACATTGATGAAACTGATAATTAGAATTTGATAAGAACATTGATGAAACTGTTCACTGTGAGAAAAAGAAGGAGGTGCCCAAAAGGTCAAACATTAACCCCAATGGGATTGAGTAAATCTAAAAAATGTTAATAAAACTAAAAAGGGTTTTTATTGATAAGTGTATACTTAAAGGTATATTAATAAAGTGGCTTTGATTTTGGAACAAGTTGTGATTCTACTTGCATAATATATACTAAAGGCATTATAAATGGTTTACATATTTAAATTCATTGTAAAATTTAAACAGTTCCACACCAGTCCTTTGTACTGAGAAAGAAAGCCATTATTTAGCTTAGAGACGATATCAGTATTTTTTCTACTAGGTACCCTGTTGTATGTAAAAATAATAGGTATAGTATATCTAGTATATCTATTATTTTTATGTAGTTGCAACCGTGTACCCGTTACAAAATACTAGGCCGGATGTGGCATGCGTACTTGCAGTTGTATGCAACATAAATAGTTGTCATAAGCATACAATATTTTTTTGCTTGTTACAAACATATATTTTGGTCTTTCACTTATTTTAGTTACTTTAATTTTGATTTAGATAACTTAAACAGAAAGTTACAGAAATAAATTCTAATGGTTATTGTTCTATTCTTATAAATTATCTGTCACTAAGCCTACGAATAAACATATGCTCATCAAATTTTGATAGGCAACGGAGTTTAGACGGACTGGGGAATACCTAGTATGAAGCAACCATAAAACACGAGTATGTGTAAACGAATAAAAAAAAATATGAGTATTTACTAGCTTGTGTGAGAGTATATTTTATGAATCTATTATGTGGAATGGTTTCTGTTTCATTCTGTACTAAGAAGGGATTTATACGATGAATTGGATAACTTGCATACGTCCGTAATCACATTGTTTCTTTTACTCTTATAGTAGTTGTGTCATTACGAATAGATACAGAAAGTTGGATATTTTGTAACAGTTATTTATGGAATGTCATACATTAGTTTCTCCATTCCACGCAAAACTTTATACTCGTACAGATTACAATATTTACACCCCACCTCTAGTTCAGCCTACTCTGTGGTATATAATCCAAAAATCAAATATCAATTATTTAAAATTTTATAGTCTCTCCATAACTATAATGATAAGGTCTCGATGCCTATTTTTACATTGATATGTAGTCTTTTACATTTGTGACAATGAAATAATTTAAAAAAAGGTTACGTTACAATTGAACATGAAATGTTTTACAAAAATAAAACTTTGTTTTAACTTTTCATGAGTCTTGAAATCTTCCCTTCATTGAGAGCATTTGAGTTATTTTTATTTAGTACAGTTTCTTACTGTGTATTTGTTTATAAAATTTATTTTTATCAATAGTAATATTTTCCATAATAGTAAAACAAAGCAGCATACTTCGTGATTCCAGGTGGAAAACAAATGATGCTTGTGTGCCCAAATGATCTCTTTGTTCTAGCGGAATTCTCGACCACAGTAATTTATCAGTTTTATATATGACACTATCATGTAAAAGTTGAAGAAAATGCAATATAACTATGGTCTTCGTCACTTCTATCGCTACTGCTATCTACTGTTTAATCGTTACTGAGGACATTTTCATCCTCATTTTCAATTTTGCAGGCAAATGTGTTTTTGGAACTAATACAGTAATTGGTAACTCATTGAGAGTTTCAGAGTTTTGAGAGTTTCGTTGTAACTAATAATTTCTGTATCCATTTCAATTTGCTTTTGTTAGGTAAGCTACGAAATTAATAGATCGCACTGAGAAGCGAGTTGCAAATGAAATATAAAACAAAGATCTGTTTTTATAGTTTAGTTTTAGTTTACTTCAAATGACAGGCACCGACAAAACTAACATTTTTTTATTGTTGGATTTTATTACGATCATCATCATAGTGATAAAATCTCCATAAAATAGTGGTATTCCAAAGAAAGTAAATATTGCAATGGATGTTATTGCAAAGCAAAAAATAAGCAAACTAGTGAAAAACTGTATTTACAGACAAAAGTAAATTTTCATTTTATCAATGTGTACAAATAGAGAAAGTAATCTATATTGTGATTTTTATAAAAGATAATGTTTCAAGCAACGTCACAAATTATTAATATTGGTTTCAAATATTGAATATATTTGGCGTTAATGTTGTAGAAATTCATTATTCACAACTAAATGAAACTATGTGATGTAGTATTATTTCTACTTTATTTCAATTCTTTACTACAACCTAGGTTTCGTTGTATGACTACCTTCATGTGGGCTGTTACCAAAGATTATACTTTGTCTGATTTAGATAAAGTAAAAATAATACTACATAACGTACTTTCATGTAATTGTATTAATATTAGTAATAATTACCCGAACTTCTAGAAAAATCAATAAATACTTTTGAAAAAAAGTATTTTATTGAATGTATTTGGCGTTTATTTTGTAGAAATTCATTATTCACAATTAAATGAAACTACGTGACGTAGTATTATTTCTACTTTATTTAAATCCTTTACCACAACTTAGGTTTCGTTGTACGACAACATCTTCAGGTGGGCTATTACCAAAGATTATACTTTTGTCTGATTTAGATAAATTAAAATAAAATATTACATAACGTACTTTCATGTAATTGTATTAATATTAGTAATAATGACCCGAACCTCTAGAGAAATCAATAAATACTTTTGAAAAAAAGTATTTTATTGAATGTATTTGGCGTTTATTTTGTAGAAATTCATTATTCACAATTAAATGAAACTACGTGACGTAGTATTATTTCTACTTTATTTAAATCCTTTACCACAACCTAGGTTTCGTTGTACGACAACATCTTCAGGTGGGCTATTACCAAAGATTATACTTTTGTCTGATTTAGATAAATTAAAATAAAATATTACATAACGTACTTTCATGTAATTGTATTAATATTAGTAATAATGACCCGAACCTCTAGAGAAATCAATAAATACTTTTGAAAAAAAGTATTTTATTGAATGTATTTGGCGTTTATTTTGTAGAAATTCATTATTCACAATTAAATGAAACTACGTGATGTAGTATTATTTCTACTTCATTTAAATTCTTTACCACAACCTAGGTTTCGTTGTACGACAACATCTTCAGGTGGGCTATTACCAAAGATTATACTTTTGTCTGATTTAGATAAATTAAAATAAAATATTACATAACCTACTTTCATGTAATTGTATTAATATTGGGTTAAAATGACCCGAACTTCTAGAAAAATCAATAAATATTTTTGAAAAAAGTATTTTATTGAATGTATTTCACGTTAATTTTGTAGAAATTCATTATTCACAATTAAATGAAACTACGTGATGTAATATTATTTCTACTTTATTTAAATTCTTTACCACAACCTAGGTTTCGTTGTACGACAACATCTTCAGGTGGGCTATTACCAAAGATTATACTTTTGTCTGATTTAGATAAATTAAAATAAAATACTACATAACGTACTTTCATGTAATTGTATTAATATTGGATTAAAATGACCCGAACCTCTAGAAAAATCAATAAATATTTTTGAAAAAAGTATTTTATTAATATTGGGTTAAAATGACCCGAACCTCTAGAAAAATCAATAAATATTTTTGAAAAAAGTATTTTATTGAATGTATTTCGCGTTAATTTTGTAGAAATTCATTATTCACAATTAAATGAAACTATGTGATGTAGTATTATTTCTACTTTATTTAAATTCTTTACCACAACCTAGGTTTCGTTGTACGACAACATCTTCAAGTGGGCTATTACCAAAGATTATACTTTTGTCTGATTTAAATAAATTAAAATAAAATACTACATAACGTACTTTCATGTAATTGTATTAATATTGGATTAAAATGACCCGAACCTCTAGAAAAATCAATAAATATTTTTGAAAAAAATATTTTATTGAATGTATTTGGCGTTTATTTTGTAGAAATTCATTATTCACAATTAAATGAAACTACGTGATGTAGTATTATTTCTACTTTATTTAAATTCTTTACCACAACCTAGGTTTCGTTGTACGACAACATCTTCAGGTGGGCTATTACCAAAGATTATACTTTTGTCTGATTTAGATAAATTAAAATAAAATACTACATAACGTACTTTCGTCTAATTGTATTAATATTGGGTTAAAATGACCCGAACTTCTAGAAAAATCAATAAATATTTTTGAAAAAAGTATTTTATTGAATGTATTTCGCGTTAATTTTGTAGAAATTCATTATTCACAATTAAATGAAACCACTTGATGTAGTATAATTTCTACAAGTTTCATGTAATTGTGAAAAAAGTATTTACAAATATTTTTTTATAAGGTTAATGGATAATTTTCGTTTGTCTGCTTTGCTCGGTTTAAATATACTCTTTGGGAATCTGTAGAAAGATATTATTGGATATTTTGATTTCTAGGTTTTCTATGGGTATTCGAACATCTTTTATATAACACACATAAATCTTTTTGATTGATTATAATATGAAACATTTTGTCACGGTTAAGTAAGTTTTTATTGACTTCAGTAAGCACATTAGATGGCGCTTCTTGACTTACAGCCAGATACAATGAAAAACAGAAAAATTGAATAGCCTAAAAACAGATGAGATTATTCAAATGGAGATATAAAATAGTAAAATGTTGGTAAGCTCGTCACAACCTCATGAATGTAAATATACTTGTGTTGAACGTCCTCGCCCTTCTGCCATCGACCACGGTGTGAGATAGACGTCATTGAGCTCCATGCCTGCATATTCCACGACTTTGTCATGGCTCATCGATTTGACTGTGTTGCTGTGTATTAGTGTTGCCGTGTAGAGTGTGCTTATTTTGCCCTGCACAGTGAACACACTGCATGTGGAACCTTTCATAGAAGAATTAACTTTTTGGAACCTGGTTTCATCTTCATATCTGAACTTGAGCTTAAAATCACCATCCTTCAAAAATAAATAAATTTCATGACGAAGTTCATCAAACTGAACTAATAGCCTGCCTCTTGATAACCAGTATAATAGTAATGAAACACGTTCATTATCCATGTCACAGCATAATAATGCGAAAAGTCTCAAGTTGAGTGGACGTGCTTTTATGTGATTTATAATATTTACGACCTCCAAAAAAAGTTGTTTTTAAATTGTCTGGTATTTTCTTGCACGCCAATGCTTCTTTGTGCAATTCACAACGGGTGCTTTTGGCTTCAGGAGCAACATGTTTAATCCTAGCTATCAGTCCAGATAGCCTTCTAGTCATTGCCTTGGCGCCATCAGTTGAAATACCAACATAAGTTTTCCAATCGATGCCATGTTCTTCAAAATAATCACTGATAACATTGATAATATTTTCTCCCTCTGTTGTAGTCTCTGAGGTAATGCAAAACAGGAAATCTTCTTTAGAAATGATTTTATACACATACATAACAAATACAAGCAAATTCGGCCACCCACTGATACCTAATATACCAAAATCTCTACAACTTGAATTGCAAAATAATAGTTTTTCAATCGTTGAACAAGTTGATGTTCAACATCACCGTGTTGATGTTCAACATGGCATGTCATGAATTCGTCGTCCAATTGTATCATTTGAGAGAGGTATTTTTAAGTTCAAAAGTTATAGCTTTTTGAATTTGTAATTATTGTGGTGCGTAGTAAAACTTAACACCGAGAGTTTATTTATTTTATATAGATAAAAAACTGGTCAGGTACGAATAGAACTAGCACTACGAGAGTTCCATATATATTTAGGCACTTATAAACACTTAATGGTTCACAGAATTTTTATTAAATTAGATTTATTATATAAAATGACAAAAAAAATAATTTTTTGCCATCTCATTTACCCCCTCTTTAATTCTTATATGAATATTTTAAAAAAGTCAGTGTGCACAAAATATAGCAATTAATAGGATGTATTACTATTACAAATTTAAAATATCTACATCGCATAGTTTATGAGGAACTTGACTGTGAATATAGAAATAGGTAGATATATTGCCTATCGCACCTTTCGTAGTCTTAAAAACATGGCGCATATTTCAAAACTTATATTGAACTATACTATTTTATTTTTCAACTTATCACCTCAAATGCCGTCACTCTCATCTTCATTTAATTATCATATTTTCTCGTAGGCCTTAAACTTCCATGGGTAAATTAATGTATCAAGTTAATGTCACCATAATCTGATTTATATTTTTTTCAAATTAAAAGCCTTATATCTATTCTAGAAACAAACACGTCTTAGCAACTTCAATTAATTATACACTTTATCAATTTGCATTATCATTCCACAACATAAAAATACTAAACTATTAAAAGAAAATATGTTTAATATGAGAGCTATATTATTCCAACACATTACAGTATGTAAAAAATTCCCACCATCTTTTTGATCTCATTGTTTTCGATGAGATCATTCATGTATCCATCCATCTATCGCAGGTGTTTTTCTAAAAAATTGTTTGAAATAAATACTTAAAATTTGGCGTAGTACTCAATAGCTAATATTAATATTAATTTTAGAAGATTTCCTAAAATATTTTTCTTTATTTTGAACAACTTACGATTCCAAAGTCATCTATTTCCAAGTTTTATGTAATATAAACTTAGGCATATTTATGAAAATATTTCTGAAAATTGTATACTGGCCCAGACTTTACCTCTGAAACTGCTAATATCAGCACTGCTAGAATGTTGTCTAAACTTTACCGGAAAACTGTAATAATGGTTACAAATTCCATAGTTTTTAAGAAATATACGTTCCATTGTGATACCTAACTACCTATGATATATACTAACTATTGTATTTATATGGGAAAAATAATGTTAATAATTGTAAACAGTTTAATATATATATATATATATACATATATATATATATATATATATGTATGTATATATGTATATATATATATATATATATATATACATATATATATATATATATATATACATATATATATATATATATATATATATATATATATATACATATATATATATATATATATATATATATATATATATATATATATACATATATATATATATATATATATATATATATATATATATACATATATATATATATATATACACATATATATATATATATATATATGGTATATGCCAGCACATGTAGGAATTCCGGGAAATAAAGCATGAAAAAGATGATCATGGAGAATTTTAATAATTGTTGTATCCGATACTAAAACCATCTCTGCAAGCTGTTTCTTCTTTAGTCTGGCATCTTCCAATACTAATTTTTCAACTTTTTCAATAATTTCCGAAGTAGTCATTTCGATCGGCCGACCGGGGCATGGGTCCTCTTCAAGTGAGTCTCTACCCTGCTTAAAGAGACTGCCACTTGTAAATCATGGTTTTACCCGGGCAAGACTCCTCGTAAACGGATGCCAACTCTTTCAGTATGGTTGAAAATGACTTTCCTTGCTTGGTAAGGAACTTTATAACAGCGCAGTACTCGATTTTTTTCATAGTTCAGACTTTCTTCCAGATTGAGTTGTTTGTTCAAAAATAGTTCAAAGACTAATGATCCGATTATGATAAAACTTGATATTTATACTAATAATGAGTTACTTAACTAGCTACCATTCTGTTAATCACCTTTACTAATGGCCTATCTTTCCATTCCGCAAACTTAAAAACACCCCTTGTAGAACTGGGCACTTACAAGGCATGAAAATCCATCCTGATGGTACTAGAACTTATCATCCCCATAATAACTGTGATGTCCCCCTCAACCCATATCCTATCTTTAGTTTTCCTGCGATTTTGAAATCCCTGTTTGATCTTGGTGAATTAAAAACACAGCTTTAATTTGAAAATATCATCAAGATTGTCAAATGCATCATTTCTGTGCATGGACAATGTAGCCGTTTTCTTATTTGGACACGACACCAACCAACTAAGCAACTGTATACTTTAAAGTATTTCCTATATGCCTAAGTGTGTACGGAATCCTCGTAATATCAGTTATACTACCTATTGTTGGCCGTAAAGGATTTTTTTAAAGTATTTATTGTGTGTACGTATGTATTGTGTTGTGCCTTTTCTTAATATTCAAAATTAAAACACAGAAATTATTACATTACTTTTCAAGTGAAGTTTCTGAAATAAGCAAGTAGTACGACACTGCTCTTCATTTATAATCTTTGAAGTGTAGATTATACAAGACAACCTAATTGTTTTGCAGTTCAGTGATATAATATATGGGTATTAAAAAAAGTTATTGTAATGTCTGAATAAGTTTCCACATTCGCCATTCTTCATCAATTATATTATGCCTTTTCGATTTTAGTTCACTTCTGTAAGCTATAAGAGATGACGAATGAATAAAAAACTTATAAAGCATAGTAAACACAAACCATTACAAAAAAATATTTTTCACAAAAACAGTAGTTGGTACTGTTTTAATTATATTTTTCCTATTTTTCCTCCGGGTTTTTTTTGACTTAGTTTATTTTGAATATTTGCATTAAAAAAATTGTGATAATAATTTTAAAGTCACAATTAAGTATTGTAATAAAAATGAAATATTCATATTCCACACGGTATATTAAATACGTGTTTACGTTAATCTTGTTTCCGATTCCGACAACCAAAAAAAAAATAAACATATTCTAACTCTATTGGCATAATCCATGTTTACGGACTATAATAACTTGCAAGCATAATCGACTACACTTGTAATGCCTTACCGATTAAATGGATGTCTATATAAGAAACAAAGCAAATTAAATTATTTTTAAAGCATAACATCAATGGGTGGACACCCATTACTGATAATTTAAAACGATCAACTGATTTTGGGTTACAGCTTGCTTGGAAGGTGTGCAATGAAGAACTTATTTGTTCTCTATGTGTGTGTATGTGATGATTTTACGCATCGCTATAAAACTTGGCGATTCAAAGACGCTTTGAAAAATTTTGTGTTTACATTTCACATGTGTTTTCTCTGCCTTGTGTTTTTTAATAAAATCTCTTGTATAGGGGTTTTTATATTAGTTTATATTTATATTATTTATATATTTTTATAATTACAGATTTGTGAAAGTGTCATTCAAAATAGTGTGTATATGTACCCAGATGTAACTCAACCCCAAGAAAAACACCAGGGTTCACATTGTTAATAAAATCAAAATGCCAAACTCAGTAGGTATTGTCTGTTGAATAATTTTTTTGGCAATCTGTAATAGATTAGCAATAGATTATATAGAATTACTCAGTAGGTATTGTCTGTGGAAAATTTTTTTGGCACTCTATTATGCAGTAGATTATATCGAATTTATACATAATTACAACAATTACCAACAATTACCATAATTACTAATGTTGAAATAGAAATTTGTAAATGTTGAAATATAATTTAAAGTTCCGTGAACTTAGAGATTAACCATAAGTTATAACCCAATTTTTTTTATTTTGTAAATTTTTGTTCTGATAAACACTTCACTAATTATAAATAATGTATTTTCTCTAGACAATCTCATTTTTAACTATGTTTTAATTCACATGAGTCACCTAATATTCAGAGTTGCCAGATGAGATTAATACCAGACAGTAACAGATTACCAGACAGTAACAAAGATATCTGTTACATTTCAAATTATAGTTCTGGAAGTAGTTTTTCGCAGGGGTATCATTCCGAAGAGAGGCAAACAAGCAAAAATTTAAGAATTCCGAGCAAGTAAAAAAGATATACTGATTGAACACATGAAGTACAAATTAAGTATGGTAACTCGGAAAATATAAAAATTTACAAAGTATTAATTAACAAATGGAATAGCCCGATTGATTTTATTGCATGTATATCGAGCTTAACTTAAATTTTGCTAAGTTAATAATTACAATTCAAATAATATGTTACCCTTCTAGAGATTAGCAATAGTTTGAAGTTTCAATGTAGAATTAGTTAGGAATTAGAATGTATGAATTTGGTTATGAATGTAAAATTCTGAACGTTTGAAATTACTAGTTATAAATGTAAAATTAAAGTGAAAGTCTCAAAAACTCATGAAGGAGTATGATTTATATCCATTTTAATACAAAATGCTGATTTAGAGCTAACAATTTTGAACTTGTTAAAAGAATGAAAGCTTGAAAGTTCACTAACTTACCTTCTTATGCAATATTTATTCTACCATGTGCGTTCTTATGCAATATTTATTCTACCATGTGCGTTCTTATGCAATATTCTTATGAAAACCAGTGGAAACATTTCTCTGATTTCTTTTACACGCAATTAAAAAAAATATATTGTAATATTTGTAAAAATATAAACTTGAATCAAATTTATGGATGTTGAGATCTTTTTGGAGATATTGCAAAACTCCAAAAAGATCTCGACATCCTGTCAGTATGGTGCTCGAGGAACAAAATGCACCTAAATCCTAATAAATGTTCCTATGTAAAATTTTCCATTTGCTCCCAAACTTTTAATAGTCAGTACGTGATCGACAATGTAAAACTTGTTCAACATGGTAACATTAAGGATCTAGGAATAATTGTAGACGATAAATTATATTTGACAAACACGTGGACCATGTTACTAGTAAAGTTACGAATATGTTGGGTTTCGTTTTGAGAGCAAGCAAGGATTTTAAAAACGTTCAAACATTGATGTCTCTGTACAATTCACTTGTCAGTTCGAATACGGATGTGTGATATGGAACCCAATTTTTAAGAAATACTCTGAACGCATCGAAAGGGTTCAAAAGATATTTTTGCACCACCTCACTTTCAAAGCTGGGTTGAACAAAATATTACTCACGTACGAAGAGCGTCTTTAGCTCAAATACGAAAACGCACTGACTGCATATTCCTTCATAAGCTTTTTCACAATACAATTGACTCCAGTCCACTTCTCCAGCACTTTCAATTTAACATTCCACGTAATAACAGTAGACCGCATATATATCGTCCTTTATTTGTATCAAAGTGTCGCACGAATTCAGGATTTTTTGCACCCGTAAATAGAATAAGCCGTACCCTGAATAATCTTCCTTCAACTGTAGATTTCTTATTAAGATTGACGGAGACAGATAACTTCCGCTTGTTAAAAAATGATAATAAGTGTAGTGTTATGCTTATTTTTAAAATAATTCAACGTTTTTTATTAACTTAAATTTGTTTTTTCTACTTGACTATATGTTATAATTCACTATAATGAATTTAAAATTGTAATGTCCATTTTATTGATCAACTCCATTATTGTTCATTTATTGAAATTAATTGAAATGTTTCTTATTAATAATAACATTATATGGTAATGGTAACACCAAATTAATCATGCTGTGCTCACTGATTTTGGTGTTGTCGCAAGAAAATTATACATTTATACAATTATGTTTCTCGAATAATGTTGTTAAAATTGTGACAAAACTGTTTGTGTGCCAATAATAAATAAATAAATAAAAATTTATACCAAAATCTGGCACCACACTTCTTCCATTAATGGACTGCACCAAAGGATACACAATGTCATATATGTATTGTCCATCTTTGTGTATATATTCTTTTTTATATTCAGCTGTACGCGTCATACGTAAACCAATCATGACTCAGTGCCACAAGATTCTAGCTAATAATCCACTAAAACAACATTAAAGTCTTGAAGCCACTTGAGAATCCAGATATATTTTTGAAATTATTAAGTTTTAGAAAAATACTATTAATTAAAAACTTTCAGATGTACTTATATTTTGTGAAATGTTAATATTATCTAATAGTATTAATAAAAAGTTATGAAAACAAAAATCTTTTTTAATTAATCTATTTTGAACAGTTTTTTTAAATTAATAAATATGATTTAATTTATAACAGAATAATGCCATGTATGGATGATGATGCTCCCTACAGAATGTCATCTACTGGCATCTACCTAAGCGCTGGTAATGCTATGTGTGCCACGTGGTGCTTCATTTGCTTGGGCTCCATACAAAATTTCAGTCATGATTCTTGTATGGAGTGTATGGAAATTGTCCAATTTATTTTATACTTTATATATGCATACAACTTCACCTTTCATTTGCCCATGACAGTGGAACCGAGGGTCATAGCTAGTTAAAAATAAATATCCACAGAAACCATCTCTGAGAGCCAAAATACTAGTTTTTTGAATCTCAAAAAAGGAAACTTAGTACCTTCTCTTTTAGTACCTAGCAGTTTATGGTTTAAAAATGTACCTTATAAGCAAGTTATTGATTCCAAAGATGCTTGCTTTTGGATAATGCAACAGGTAATATTGCCAAAGGTATAATTTTATTAGTGTTTGGATTAATTGAGGCAACACTTGAGCCAGATGGTTGTTGGGTAAAATTATGGCTAATTAATCAGTCTGAAAAAATTTTAGACGCTACAGTTTAAACACTCGAAGACAGTAGAAATTGGATCTAAGTATCGAAAAGGGAGCTTTTATCAATTATCTAACAATAAACAATGTTGGCGATATGCTATAGGTAAATGATTTTCCAGAAACAGACTTCTGATGAAACAAAACCTGTCTCGGGAACTGAGTAAATTTTTTGTTTTTTTAAATAAATCTCTGATGAAATGAAACTTTATATTTTAAATAATTAAGAAGTAATAGAAATTTTTAAAATAGGAATAGGTAAAATAGTGCTAAGCTACAGATATTACTTTAATGTTGCCATATATGTAAAGACTGAAATAACTCAGATCTCTTGTCATCATTTATAAAATCTTTATTTTTCAATTTAAATTACATATTTTTTTCATTAATTTGTCAATCACTTACCTTGGAATTCACTGTTTACATTTTACTTCAGTATTTGCAAATTTGGTACACTTTTTATAATAATTATTTTATGAGTAATGAGAGTGGACTGTAACCTATTAATTTTTTACACCAATTAAATGGTAAGAAATATTATTTTTTAATTAAAATGGCTTTGTATTTAAAATAAAAAGCCGGTACTTCAGGCTACAAAAAATGAATTCTAATCTATTTATAGTATGCCGAGATTTGTCTCAACAAATCCACATACTGAAACAGAAAAATTAAGAATATTATTCTAGAATAGTATTGAAATATGGAGTGAATGACCAGTGACTGGCGAAATGAAAATATAAATTGGAATTGGCTATTAACGATGAAGATGTGGAGAATTGTTAGAAATAATTGAATTAGACCGAAGGTTTACAGAAAGAGGTTTATTATAAATAAGCAACTGTATGTAATTATGTGCATGTCAGTTTAGGAAGCAAATGAGGAGTATTAGTATTATAATATGTGATGTTCCATTATTGCTACCCACTCCAGTGAACTGAAAATGATAAATGGGTCCAAATTGATTTTAGATTCTTTTTGGAACATTTCAACCTGGCTTACTTATGAGGTTTTTGGATGCTGTAACTGGATGATATCACCCTGTAATTGCTGTGTAACACTCCTCATTATATTCATACCCATTTCAATTAAGATTCTCGGAAGGTGGATTATTTTGAGAAGATATTATTTTCATTTTAAATTGTATAAATTTTCTTTTTACATTCCCAGAAGGTAAATTTGTCGTTTTTGTTATGTTCTCAATAGAGTCACAGTTTAATTAATTTGTAATTACTGAAGTTAAGACAAAAAAGTAAAAGGAAAATTGTTTTGTTAACTTTTTTTTAATTATCCCAACAAATTTGAATCTGGAAAATGTGAGTTGTATCACTTCATTAATCTTACAACTCATATTATAAAGGTTAAAATTTTTCTTATCTATTTTCCTTGGTCCTTGAACAGCCAATATTTAAGGAATTATATAAGTTTCATAATTTTTAACAAGTTTTGTAGGTCCTTTGAGTGATGATCGTCTAGGGAATAGTTTACCATTTCTACCATAACCTCAGTCAGATTATTTACAGTCTTTGCTTAGTTTTGCATCTAGTTACTGAAAGGAATTTATAGTATCTTGGTAAATATAGGTGTTAGAATGTGTAATAAAAAATATGCCATCAATATTTTATCAATGACAATGATAGTGTATGAGTTGTGGATAAATGGCGTGTGTTGACATGACCCTCACAGTACTTTTCCCCTAATTTAATGCAATTTGTCTAATAGATCCATTTTTAAAAACTTTGCTTCTTTTCCACCTCAAAAACGGTTCACCAGCATAATCGTTTTAATTTTGTGAACAAAAAAATTACAGGACTCAATAAGGCAAACAAAGAGAACAATCCTTAGTAATTATGTTCTCTTCAGCTAAAAATTTGTGCACAGTCAGTTGAGAGTAAGGGTGTGTTCTCATTATGCAGAATTCTGTTTTTTTCACTCACAATGTATTTTGCCAATGTTGAGCCATTATTGAGTGATCTTCTGAAACAGATTCATGGTAAATAACTCTTTGAATTAAAAAAAATAATGGGCATTGTCTTGATTTTCAAAGAAATCTTGCGCATTTCTTTCTGTGCAGCTCAACAATTTGCTTCCACTCTTCATTTAGACAGCACGATCAGTTTGTATACCGAAGGATGAGAATAAAAAAAACGTATATAATAAAGAAATATTTAATTGTAACTATGAAAGTTAATAGTGAGTGAGTGAGCACGGCATACGTGCGAATGGGATAGGATGTACAGTGTCAAGAACCATCTTAATTCATAAACAAATGACAGAATTCAGTTTGACATGTGCTGATATAGTGCACACGCGATAAGTACAATTAAATATTGCTATCTCATCATTGTTATCTCACCTTTGTCTTCCGGGCAATTCAAAATTATTAAAAAAAATATGGCAAAGAATTTATATTACACATTTGACATGCACTTTAAATGAAATTTTGTTCCCGGACTTTTGCTGGTGGTGACCACATAATTAGAACACTTTTTCTTAAAGGAAGGGATTTGAAATATACTTCTATAAAACACAATGGCAATATTAATAACAAATAATCATACGCAAATCAATCAATAGCAAATTCATACTAAGTGACAGCTAAGTAAAGGCAGCAATTATGTAGTCTTCTGAGGAGCAATTTTGGAGTGCTAATAACATGTTTATATGTATGTATAATATAAAGTCATTAGTTATTTTAATCTATTTAGAATGTTTTGAGGAAATGATAGATGGTGATATGTAGTACAGATTATAATCCGACATTTAGGTACAAAAACAAGTAGTATTTATGCTATAAGTTTATAGTATAATAATTGCTTCTGAAGTACCTATAAATTAATATATGAAGAGAAAACTTTATACCCCTTTCTAAGCATATTGCGCACATGGAGGAGTATGAGATTTAGCATAGTAAAGTTTATATGGAAAAGGAGTGCAGAAAGTTAAAATTTATATTTTTTATGTGTTACAAATACAATAAATTATGTCGTCGCCGTGGTGTGTTAGGTTGATCACAAGGCATATGGCCTTTGACGGCGTGGTGCACCATAGGAACCCGGGTTCGATTCCCGGCCGCTTGTCGAGCGGGGCTCGACTGGTGTTATGGTTGGCTGTAAGAGATTGGTCTCGTAGCAATATGTCCGCCATATGTATCAATTAGATACATTAAAGTAGATAAATAAATAAATTATATATTACAATTGCATTAAAAGATTCATTGTTTACATTCATACTGTCAATGTCAAACACATAATAGTCTGTGGTCAAACAGTTGCACAGAGTAGAGATTGTTGTCAAATCATTTTATAATGTCAGATTAACAGAATGAGTTTCGAGCCGTGAATTTTGCATGATTTCAAAATTCTTTTTCAGTAGTCTGTGGTGTGTATGTCAAGGCAAAAAAGTGTTTATTTTATATTTTGTTTAACAGATATCTGTGTTACTAACATTAAATTTTAAATTTCATAGGTATTGTAGGGAATTAAAACAAACGACACACGCTAATGACGTATTTGTACACATTCTTAGCTGACATAAAAGAACAAAATTCAAAAAAATTATATGTAATGGTTATAGAGGTATTCTCTTTGACAAAAGAAAAGGTTCTAAATAGTGTTCAAACTTAAATATTTCATGAATGTCAACTACAGTCGAATGTCAACTACTGGGCGACCACTAGTCTGTATTAATTTACATATTTTAAAGAATTGTCGTACCATCAATACCAACAGATTATTATCTTATATTTGATAAGTATGGCGGATATTATAGTGCATGTGCATATTACACAAAAGATAAATTATTAAATATTTATTAATTTTCGTTTGGTTGTAAAAAAGTAATTTATAATAAGTGTGAAATACATTTTTAGGAATTCATTGTTTTGGGATGCTTAAAGCTGCAATTACTAAACTTTTTGAGTTAACAACAGCATTCCATATAAAACCCATTTAACATTTTTTTTTATTAATATTTCAGGGCATTTCTTCAAACTTACCAATTTCAGGAGATAAGTTAGTTGTTGAGGCAATTTAATCTGTAAAGTACAGTATAGGTTTAATTAAACACTATATTAATTCAGTCATTTAATTAACTTTCATTTATAAAATAACTCTTGTTAATTTATTGCAGTATGTATTAAATATAAATGAACAAATTCATTCTTATGATTTGTTCCTGGCAATTGTTATTTATTTCTGAGTTTCTATACTTACTGATTGAAAAATGTTAGGGCTCATCTATGAAGTTGCCAATTTGTTTAATAGCTTTTTTTATTACATATTTCAGTTTGATACAGAATTCCAAATTCAAATATAAAATACTTTAAAAATACAATATTTCAAAATCTGGTATTCCATTTTCAAATTCAGTTATTTATTTGTGTTTCTGTTTTGTAATAATTTTCTATCAAGGACAAATTTTGCCCTTATTTTTATGTCATGAAAGTAATGTATTGCATGCAATCTGAACGAGACATATGGATCACTATGAATGAATGGACAGAGCTGGTTCCATCTCTTCCATTTGCAAAAACCTCTCTCTCTCGATCTCTCTCTCAAAACCAAGTCCAATGGGCACCTAATGAACACAGTGATGAACTGAAAGTAATAGCTGAAGTTGATTCCTATTAAAATAAGACTAACATAACAAATATAATAATAACATAATAATTTAATAAGTCACTGGTGTAAAATCGGCAAAATTATCAGCAAGAAATTATCACATTGGGATTTCTCTGTAGGTATAATATGAAACTAAAGGAATTATGAATTGAATTTTTACCTACGATAAAAAGTGGATAGCTTGTTACAACCGTAAGTGTTCCTCACAATGACTGGAGTTAGGTATCCAAGCCTAAAATATGAGATAAGCCAGATGAAACTCATGTAGTCCTCCACCAAAGTCGAGGATTGTGAAAGATTATTAAAAAGCATAAAATCAAATGAAATTGCTTTACTTCACAGCTACAGCAAAAAATTAAATTTCAAAGATGAATTGGTGATGGCTTTAGAGGATGTATCAATTCTCATGCAATAGTATGGGAATAATCAAATACTATTAAAATAGGATAGTCTCTTATATACGTATAGAACTTGTGCTACAAGATTTCTATACACAATAATATACATATAAAATTTTTGACATTTAAGGAAATAAGGTATTTCATTTAGACCATTTAAAAATATTAGTAATTATTTATTATGTAAATATATTTTCTAGTATACTTTTCACAGGCGTTAAAAAGTTTTTCTTGTAAAGGTTTAGTAATTGTAAAATGTTTTATATAGAATAATTTTTAGTATTTCTTTTACAAGAATAAGATGTGAGTAACATTGGTATTAAACTATAGTTTACTAGGTATTGTCATTTTATAGACTGAATTTTTAGAAGACATCTGAAATTTCCTTCTTTTACATTCTTCACATGATTACTCTTTGATTTTAAAAAACATTCTAACAATCAATTTGTCTTCTACTCAGAGAACTTGTTTCAATGATACCTTACATGCCTATGTAGAAAAAATTTTGTTTTCAATCGCCTTTGTATATAGGAGAAAGTACTCAGTTTATGGCCTGGCACTTCATACTATGTGCGATGTTTCAAGCTCATTCCATTTGTGAACTAGACGCATCGGAAGTACGAATGGACAGATGGAGGGATAGACAGCAATAAGGTTCTTTTCAGATTCTTTGGTTATGAGGCCCTAAAAACTGTGTCAATGATATTTTAATTCATCAAAATGAAATACAACTAAACAAGATAAACACTAACATAACACAACTTGATAGATAAAGATTAAGATTATAATGAATTTAGTTTGTATTTACAGCGTAATTAATGAGTTTTTTTTTTTTACAAATTGAGTTCATAATAAATAAAGAAAGCAAAAGGAAAAAATTTAAATAATGCAAAGATAAAACAAACTTACGGTTTTTGGAACTTTGTACTGTATTTTAAAATTATTTTATTGCTAAAAATTAGAAACTTTTATTAACACAATAAATTCACAATAAATTTTATATTTCATAATTATTTTTTTTAATAAAGAATTGCATGTATTCACAATTCTTTATTAAAAAAAATAATTACATAAAAATATTGAAGAAACATACTGCAAATTTACTTACTTGTATATCTGATACTAGTCGTGTCCCACGGTTTCACTCGCATTAAGTTTGGATTAAGAAAAAATTTTCTTTTTTTTCTCTCATATAATGCTCTTGGTTGTAAACCATTACCATCAAAATCCGTCCAGTAGATTTTAAGTGATTGACGTACAAGATAACACCGACAGACAAATGAAAATTTAAAAAAAAAGTTTTCCAGCTTCCATTACCTCTCTATATGCTAAATCAATCACTCTTTGTAAAATATTTTCCATGTAGAGAATTTACTCCGTTACAATTTTATTATATGTAGAGATAAGCAGATTGTTTTCATCATTTGTCGGAATTGATTGATTGATTGATTAGCATAATCAAATACAAAGACAAATTGACTTGTCATTGATAGGAAGCAGAACATACATTCATGGCTTCAAATTCAAATTGATTAAATTATCTATAATTATGGTTATTTAAAAGTTAAATTAAAAAGGATAAAGTTGTGTTGTAAAAAGTCTGGTGGTTTGGACTAAAATATTAATTATAATCAGGTATGTAAAAAGGGTGAAGCTGTATAAATTTATACCTATTTTTACCAAAAATGTAGGTACTCATTTATTACCTGTAGAATAGCAGATAAATTTATGTAACATGTAGCAAGAATAAAAACTGTAATAGTAAAAAATAACCAAAATGAAAAAGTTTCCAATATTTTGATTGTCAGATTCAATGAAATTTTTGTCTATAAATTAGTACATAGAATATTTATATAAGCCATAATTTCGGATGTTCATATGATGATTCCCAATTGTTCCCTATTTAGAAAAATCTGTAATTATTTTACAAAATTGCATTTAAATTTATTTACTTAATTTTGACCTAGGAAATATTTATTCTCAAATATTTTTTAGAATTGCTTCATTATTTAGTGATATTCAAATGTGTGAATATTTTGGTATTTAATCCACACCTATTGTGCACTAAGGTAAATAAATTTTTGTACCTAAAAATACAAAGAATTTTGTATTGATGATTGCATTTGTGTATATCTTATTGTAATTTAATATTGTGCTTTTCAATAAGATAATTTAATTTGCTACTTCATTTTATTTCAATGACTCTTTAATTTTGTGAGATAACATTTTTATTTTGTGCAATTTTGTTATATATGGAATAAAATTAATAGAATATGAAATTATAATTATAACAAATTTTATTATTATAATAAATTAAGTTATATAATTATAAGTATAGCTTATAGAATAGGATTCAAATCATACATAAAATGAAAACTCGTGTATTTTTTGTGCAGAATTAAATAAATAACTCTATAAATTTTATGCACTTATGTATGTATTTTTGTCATTTATTAAGAGATTTTAAGTAATTAAAAACAAACTTATATCTTGATAAATAGCCTAATTCTAGCATATTAAAAAATTACTAATTTTAACTACTTTGTCAATATGATTACATTGGTAACTCATTATTATCTAACTACAGTGTTATCTTTTGTTAACTATACTTATATTATTTCACATAGAATAGGATAAAATTGCAGATATGTATGCCGAATTAAAATGGGCTGCGATTTCTGGGCTGTGCAGCTCAGAATATTTTACTATTTATTCTAAGTCACACAAAGATTTTTGTCAAGGCATCAACAGTTTCTTAAAGTCAAAATAGTTTCTATTTTTTTAATACTTTCATAATCTAATGTTGAATAAAATTGAACAGTCTCTTATATTAAGGCATATTATGATTATTTTTAATATATCATATATTGCAGGTGCCAACAAGACACAATGTAACTAAAAAAATGTAAAAATGGAAAATTACCATTTTTACGTCAAGATACGTGGAAAACAAAAATTTTTGAATTTTCTTGTCAATGTAATTCAATTCAATTAAAGCCCGAAAAATTAAAAAACTTGTTAACTGATGTTGGCATTTTTGTTTTTGAAATCACATAAGGAAAAAAATTAGAAACCGGGAATTAACAAGATAGGAATAGATCTGAATTAAAATTCAAAGCTATTAATGGTGTACATGTTTAGTCCCAATCCTTGAATTAATGGTGAAAGGTTTTTTGCTTTCTTGACATGTTGTATCTTTCGAGATACGTGGTTTCAAATTGACTGTAGCAATATATTGCTTTCTGTATCATATATTCACTTCTCTAGCTTCGTTTGGTAATTGTCATAGTTCTGTCAGTCATATATTTGAACAGTTTATACCGAGTCGTGGTCACATTTAGTATAAGATTAGCTACTTAGCATAAGGCAACTACCCAAGGTTGCTCACATGTTGTTTAAAAAATAATAATATACAGAAGCATTTCCTGTGATTACTTTTAAGTTTGAAGAATCTGGTTATAAATGAAATTTTTGATTAGTTACTTTATATTTTTTAATTCATATATTAGAAAAAATTTAAACTTTTTTCTTAAAAGATTTAAAAATCGAAAGTTTCTTTTTTTCCATAAAGTTTACAAGCATCATACTTTTGATCTGACAACAACGATTTTTTTTCAATTGATATGTATAAAAGAATTTTTCTATTTATATAGGTATTTTGTCTGGAATAGTGAGCTTTAATACCTTGGATATTGATGAATTTTTTAGTTTGATTGTAATTTGGAATTCGGTTTTCACATCTAATTTGGATGTGGAGCAGTAAAGTGTTTAGGATGCTTTTTTTTGAGCTCCTTCTAAAAGAAGTACATTTGTTTTCTCTTCATCTTCTGTGTGTATGAAAAATTTTCCACTTTTCTGATTGAAACTTTTTTCTATTTCATGAATGAGGTGGCAGCAACAAGTAGGAGCATAATTATTAAGCTATACTGGTCATAAATTGGCTAAGGATATTGACAATTTAGACCAATTTTGACAATTTTCTAAGAAGGTCAGTTGTCTCTTCTTACTATCTTCAATGAAACAATCTTTTCAACACACTTAGGAACAATGATCCTTTCGGATTGAGCGCCCAGTTATCGTCCCAAAATGGCCAATCCAAATTCAATTTTTCCCTTATTTGCTTGGTACTTGAATTTAGCATTGATTCGTATAGGTTCCTTTAACTGACAATTTGTCACAGTTTAGTATTAATACAAGAAAAATAATATAATTATTAGTCTTTAGTTTATGTAATGTAATCCATGAAACCACTCTTAAAATGTAGTCTATATAAACGAATACCAAAAGAAAATATTTATTGGAAAGCATGGAATGAAAACTAGAAAAAACAAGAATTTTTAGATATCAGTTAATGAAAATTTTAAGACATAGTGGCAAACTATCTGAAACGATAAATTTAGTTTTTTTGATACCTTTAAAATATTTAAAACAAAATTCAAACATGTAATTAATTTGATAAGTCCAAACATGATGCCATAGGCATTAAATAAATGTTATTGAAATTACGTTTATTTACATATAATATATCATAAAATTATTATAGTTATGCACTTAGACTAAAATGAAGTAATGATCATTAAAATAAGGAACTATTTAGAAAATATAATGAAAATTAAACTTAATCTAAAATTATCTAAAGATAGAATGAACTTGAATTTGAATGGATGTTAATCTCATTCAGGAATTTCTTCAATCTTAGCACCCATTCGTTTGAGAGCAATGATGGCAGCCACTGCCTTTGCCCAACGCTTCTTTATAACATATCGTTTTAATTTTGCTTTTGTCATCACAAGTTCAGTCCCCATTGCTGATTCTATAAGCCATGGATGCGTTAGTGCACCTTTTGCAGTCAACCGTTGTCTGGAAAGTAAACAAAGTTGCTTTTAGTTTGTATTTTGCATGCCAAGTCTCTTGAAATTTCTAATTTTTAAATTAGTATATTGTAATAGTGTTATTTTATTTACAAATGTCAAGTTTTTTTTTGAGGTTATCGAAAAGTGTTTTATAGTAAAAAGTGTAAAGTACATGTTCCACTGTGTTTCTTTGTGGAATATTAACATTGATAGTGTTTAGCATTTTTTCAATTCTTTACATTCTGTCAAATTAAAATAGGTTAATTTCTTGTGTTTACAAAGTAAAAGGGGCTATTATATGTGCATATATTTCCAATATATGACATTTTTCGCTTCGAATCGAGTGATAATTGAACTGTTAAGATTATGAATATTAAATATTTTCATTGCTCATAAATATTCTCTTCAAACACCTCCAATTTTTGATATTGATGAAAGGTATAAAGATAAAAAAAAGATAGAAAATAATGCATGTTTCCGAATAATCTATTTAAATATTTCTATACATAAAATTATTTAAGAGTAAAACAAAAGCCGAAAGAAAAAATTAAGGTGGTGCAGAAAGAATCCAATTAGACTAGATCAGAGAAGTACATGAGAGTCATGAAAATAAATTAAGAAAATTTCATTTCAATATTTCGATAAGTTAATTAAGAGTAAACAAATAGTGAAAAATATAATTAAAACTCAATTATTAGCAGGCAAATGAATCCATGAAAATTCATATGGTAAGATTGTAGAAAAAGAAACATGATATTTGGAAATACTTCATCTAAGATGTTGTATTTTTGCATCTAAGGGTATTCCTTAGATGCATATAGCAGTAGACAAAAGGATAAACAGTAGTAGTAGACAAAAGGATAAATAAAAGTGCTAAAAAAGCAGTAGACAAAAGGATAAATAAAAGTGCTAAAAAAGCAGTAGACAAAAGGATAAATAAAAGAGCAGTAGACAAAAGGATAAATAGAAGTATAATAAAGTATGCAGTTAGTTAAATTAAATTATTGCATGCAACTATGTACTAGAAACATGCAGCTAATATACTTAAAACTAAATACTTGGAGTCTTTGATACATTTGCTGCATATTTCTGTGTATAACTGTATATCTGTGTATAACTGTAAATTTAAATGTTACTTGTATCTCATTTAATTTGTAACATTTGACTTTGCTGTAAGTATATAATCAATGCACTCCAAACAAAAGCAAAGGATTAATGCAGGGTTAAAAATTAATGTCAAACTGATACTACATCAAAATATTAATATATTCACTGTTATGTTATGAAATACCAAATAAGAGTATTATTTGTATACAAACCGTACTTTAGTGATGGCAAAAATAAGATATTGGAAGGTTATTTTGTGAATTAAAAATATAACTATTGTTAAAACAAATCTTTTTCTCACACTATTCTTTAGCTATGTTTAAAAATGCCGATTTTAACACTACGAGAAGTGTAATTTTTTTAGGGCAATTAATCTCGACGTCAGTTTTCACTAGCTGGATCCATTTATGGTAGTTTTATAAAACTATTTTTTGTCACAGTTTCAATGCTTTACTTATTTGAAAATTACTTTTATTTAGTTAAATTAATGGGCTTGGTATATTTACATTAAATTCTCCATCTGTTTATTTTTTCTTACACACCACTTAAGTTTGTTTAATTTTATGTCAAAATGTAACATTTCTTTTGATCAGCAAGTGTTTATCCTATACATATATCTCAGTGTTTGTGTTTATATTACATGTGATGTTTATTTTTTGATAATTCAGCCATAATATAATGTGTTTCTGTACTATCTTCAATATATTTTCAACTAGTAGTCTAAGCAAAAAATGGAAAAGAAAGGTGAAAACAGTATTTCAAACATATCTCGCGACTTTACTGTTCAACTGTATCTTCATTTGTTATATTTTGGTTTCATTGTTTGTGAAAATGTAATCTAGTAACAAATTTTAAAAAAATTATTACAAATACGAAGAAAAAAAGATTTTTTGAATTGTGTCCTGGGCCATTTTATATTTGGCCTTCTTTATTTTTTTTTTGGTTTTGTGCAGAACAATAGTATCTTGGCGGATGATTAATGTCTAAAGTATCTTTAATAATATTTGCCCATGCCATTCAAATAATTAACCAAATACAATATGTGGAAAAATATGCTCGTGTTTAGGATAGAAGATTTGGGTGAGAAATTGTAATATCGAAAGAATACTTTTAAACTAAAAATAAATAACAAATGGAGGGCTTCGGCTGATTTGCAAAAAAAAATTTAATTTGCAGAATTCTCCCTTAATAAGTTGAGAACTAATCGATTTTCTTGTAAACTTTTTTGGTTTATTTTCTTGTGTGTTCATTCTCACAAAAACCGATTAAAAATGATTTTATTTTGAAGTCTTTGTGAACTTTGGTTGTGCAATTTTTGTTTATGCAACTTTTCGTTGGAGAATTGACAATCTACATAAACTTTATTTGCTACACATAACATAAAATTATTTTTTTTGGACTATATAATTATTTTTGTTAGAATATATAAATATAAAATTATTTTTTTTAGACTATATAAATTTTGTCTCTACCATTTTATATAAGACTCATTATCATTCACTTTTTCAATTACTTGTCTCACCTGTACTTAACTACTTTAACTTGTCTTATTTGAGATATCGTTTAAGCAGTAATGATCCATACATTCTCTACCGTTGGGGCTAGAATTATCTTTGAAAGTGTGTTCTATTTACCACTTTATTTATTTAACATAAATATAAATTTTACATGAATTATCAAAGCTTTATTTTATTTAAATTTATAAATGGCTACACATCAATTATGTAATAGTAAAAAAAATTTGATCCCGTGAAATTTTATTAATATAATTCCACGTTATATAATTCCACTGTTTAAAAACTATTTTTATGAAATTATTGTTTTAAAAAGTATAACCTTTTTATATATATAGTTTGATAGCTCGAAAAATATTAGGCAAACACTAGTGAATAGGATTTATACCACAAAAATGCATGATATTCGTTTCCACAGAGATTTGAAACTGAAATGATGTTTATTGCATGCAAAAAAAATTAAATACTATTACAATGTTACACATAGGAATTTTTGTGTTCAAAATAAAATCATAATATAATTTATTAACAAATTTATTTAAGGCTTATATAAATTATTAAATAATTATTGTATAACAGTTCAGAATATATTATTAATTTGATTTAACAATAATTAAAACAATACCACTCATTAAAATACAATAATAACTATATCATTTTATCCCATTTACAGTAACTTTCTCGTGTTTCTTCTTTATTGATTCTGCAGTAGAGGTTTGTTTTTTGAAGAAGGTGTTGAGTGAACTAATAGATTTTTGTGCGAGACTCTCTTTTTCAGACCACTCAACGGACATTGATTTGTGTCGAGATGTCTGCCGGGGTGCATCTTGGCTTTCGTCCCATTGATCTAAAAGGTGTAGAAGTAGATCTTTCGTTCTATGAGCATCAGATTTCACCTCGCCATTTTCATCTGTTTTTTTATAGTAAGGTCTACGGTAGTGGGTAGTTCGGGTATCGGAGGAGTCAATATTGTTATTTAATGACTCCCTTCGTCTATTAAACTCATCCGCAAAGCCTGAACTTCTCTTATTAGGCGGCAAAGGTACATCTCTGTTCATATTTGTAATCCTAAATTTGGCACGACTTGTTTTCGCCCATGGCATATTGCTTGTTATGCACGTATTCTCCTTTCCTTGAAAGAAACTTGAATTTACTTGATGTGACGATTTAGAAATTGAAACATTACTTTGTTTTGATATGTTATTAGAAACAGAGCTACCATTCGTAACAACAGTATTGCTAGACGAACTTTCCGAAGTCTTATGGTACCCATTAGGTAATAACTTTGTTTCATTCGATGAAGATTGTGTTGAAGATTCTACATGATTTTTATTAGTTTCTGTATCTGTATTATTGTTAGATAAATCTGTATTCATTGTCGACAGCATATAAAGATGATCTGATAACTTTTTGATTTCTTCAGCTAAATTGACTCTAACTATTACATCTGCCCGCTTATGTAGGAAACATGAGCTGTCTGATGCCCGTCTTTCTAAACCTTTACACCTGGGCGATAATAATCTTTCATCATCTGGTCCCTGCTGTATTGCTTCTTCACTTTCTACAACTAAGTCTGGAGAACTACTCAACGAACTCCTAGGTGATGGAGAGCAACCGCCTACTGAATGTTGGCCATCAGTCAAATCTAATCCATTCAGAGCACACGGTGTGATTTCATGGGTCACAATGTCAAATACGTAGGGTGAATTGGGGTGCTCACTCCACCTCTCAACGAACAGTCTTAAGTTATCTTTGGCTACGTCTAATTCATCTGGCATTGGTTTTCCATTTTGCATAATTACGGGATTAGACTTCTTAACATCGTCTTGCGGCTTGGGTGACACTGCTGGGCTCGGTCGTCGAATTAACCATTTGTGTTGCAAGCACTCATTAGCAGACAGCCTGTACCTGCGTGAAAAAAAAGACAAAGACTCGGTGTACTTTGCGAGCAAATTTAAGTAAATTGATTGTACAGTACTTACTAATAAATATTTTTGAATATATTTACAGGATTCATTTTAAAATATGAAATATAGTTGTATACCTTGCAGGGTAAAATGTTTGTTTTTTTATTTTCTTCAAGTCAAGAAATAAAAAGAAACAGAATAGATTCCTCACGGAAGATGAACAAAAGAAGAAACAAAGTTTTATATGAGTATTTACATTTGGCAATATAGCCTTTAATAATCTTGATTAATAAAATAATGTAATAATCTTGATTAATAAAATAAATATTCATTAAATCAAAGATTTTATATGAAAACTTGTTTCATTGTTTTTCCACAAACAGAGTCTTTGTCCACGCTAGGTCACAGGCTGGCTTTCTTTTTGTTCATTTTTTATCTTTTTAGTTTTTTAAGATAAACAAACCATGCAACAAAGTTCTGTTTGATTCTTGCATTATGTTTAATACATTCAATGAGTTTCCATTCATGAAATTAATATAAAAAGTTAAAAGAGTAAGATAAAGAATATATTAAATTTGAAAAACAATAAACAAAACATTCAAATGAAACAACTTGTAGGAAGAGTGGACTGACACAAATATCTCTCTGAGGTAATTTGTTCAATATTTTAGTTGACTTGGTCTTAGAGAATGTAGGAAGGTAAAGAAGATAAGGGCTGAATGTAAAATAGGTGCAAAAGAGATAGTGTGAACACTTGAAGTTGAGATTTGACTATAGTCACTTCAATTGCTGAAGCAATATGTTTTCATTGTTCTAACTTAGTAGAAGGTTAACTTCATAATTCAACTTTAAAGGTTATCATTATAAATTATTCTAAAGATATAAACTAATACTTTAACTATAAAAATCCTAAAACATTTTGAAGGATTTCTATAGAAATTTTAATATACCTAAAATATTTTGAGACAAAAGAATTTTTCTCTTGTCGTCCAATGAATATGATTACTTTGTTACCTTCTGCAATAACTATTGCCTTTTTCTAAATATATCAGGTTATGCGCTAAAATTAATTTCTTTACTAATTAAAAATAAAGTTAAATTTAGTAAAATTTGTATTGATTTTATTATTGTCTGACTTAATTTTTTTTAAAGTAATTTTTAAATGAAATTTTACATTTATTAATAATATTATTCACAATTAAATGAAACTACGTGATGTAGTATTATTTCTACTTTCTTTAAGTTCTTTACCACAAGAAGTTTTGGCAAGAATCTTTGCTAATAGCCAACCTGAAGATGTTGTAATACAACGAAACCTAGGTTGTGGTAAAGAACTTAAAGAAAGTAAGAAATAATACTACATCATGTAGTTTCATTTAATTGTGAATAATGAATTTTTACAAAATTAACGGCAAATATATTCAATAATAATATTATGTTAAAGTAGTCTTTGGAACCATTACATAATTAATATAATTATAGAATTTACGCAAAATAAAATTATTAATGTTACAATTGTTTTTGTCAATTTTCAATACAAATTATGAGTTTTAAATATAAAAATAATATGCACAAAAGAATACACATAGGATGCAATGTAGTTTTTTAAAACGGTTTTATTTAGTTAATAATGTAGTATAGAAGAGGAAATTAAATATTTATAATACTTACTGTTTATCCTTAACTAGCAACTTTCTAATGAAATCCTTTGCATCCTCAGAAATTTCATTGAAGGCTTCGTCATCAAAGTCGTACTTTGCTACTGTAACATTGGCCATTGTTTCTATATCAGTTTCACCCATAAATGGGGAGAGACCGGATAGGCTGGAAATTTTGAATACTTCATATTAGTTATATAATTTACGAATACCTAGAGGAATTTTCATCTAACTTTATGGTGCACAAAAGAATAAATTTAAAATGATATTATTAGTAAAGAGAAAATATTTAATTTCTATTTTTTATTGTAATTAATAAGTAAGTAAAGATGATAAAATAAATTGGGATTTAACCCATTTATCGTCAACCTTTTTACTTTTTTTTCAATTAAAATAATTAAAACAAAACTTCTGTTATTCGATAAAACAGGTATTGTCTCTTATTGCAAATTTAAAAAAATTATGTTTATTTAATAATAAATGTTAGGTTAAGAAAAAAGTTTGTGGCGTTTTTCCCAATAGATGGCTCTAGATTCGTCTAATTTTGATAATACTAAACCTGTCAAGCCATATTTAAGTGCATTTGGAAGATTAGTCCATAGAGCATTAAAACATTTATATTTGTTAATTCAGTCGAAAGTAATTAAGTTTTTGAAATGAGCCGATAAAATTGAAAAAAAAAGCCGATTCAGATAAAATTCGCTATATTTTATTTATTTACTTGTTTCTGTACTTTAATGTATCTAATTGATACAAATGGTGAACTTATTGCTAGAAAAGTAATTTTTTTTACGATTACTTATTTAGGGGACTGGAAGGTAATTGTGCATCATAACCGGCTTCGCCTTAGTCAGGCGATTGATTCTACTCTCTGCTGTTAAAACTAATGCGATTATAGTACGCATTTGATATAAATAGAGCAAAATTGTTCAATGAGAATAGCATTGTCTTCCATCAGTACAATGCCAGACCGCACGCATCTTTAATGACTCGACAAAAATAGAGAGAGCTTGGCTCTTAATGGTGTAAAGCTGACTCCAAAAGATGTCTGTGAATATCAGTTTGTTCAGTTCTTGGTTCGGAAATCCCAGAAGTTGTACAGTGATAGCATAGAGGTTTTATCAGAAAAATGGCCAAAAGTTATCGATCAAACTGGCATATATTTGGTTTAATAAAATTTATTTAAAATATAAAAAAAATGTACTTGAATTTTGTTGAAAAACGCCGCAAAATTTTGTTATTAATATTATATTCCATAAATAAAATAAAGCATTTCTTAATGATTATGTTTTAAAGTTTTGTGATATTTACTCTTAAAAATGTTGGAATGCTTTTAATAGAAAAAATACGTCATTATGTATTACCTTGTTTATAATTGATAGTTTTTTAAATATACTTTGAAGGTTGAGTATTGCTCAGAGGACTATTTTGCTTTAATATTGAATATTACATTATATTTATTAGCATGTTTTAATATTATTTACTATATTTTTTGTTATGGAAACTATAGAAATTTTATATTTTGTGTGTTGCCAGCCACTATTAATTTTCGATGAGGGTAATTATTTAACTTTTTACATAATAAACTTCTATTCGTGCTTTTTTTATTTGTTGTTTAGTCTCTTTGACAATTAGAGCAAAAATTAAGAAAGTTACAGAATTTATTTGATTACTTTCCACGAATAATAATAAAATGGGAAAATAGTTAATGGCTTCATAATTCATAATTCTTGGTGATTTGATTTGTGAAATATAAATTCGTAAATTTGTAGAATTTTTATGTTGGCGGATTGTCAATTTGATCTTTGGTTTAATTTTAATTTAAACATGGAATAACAATGGGATTTTTTCGTTTAGCCAGTTATTTTGACTGTTTGTGACGTGACTTGGTGGTACTGCCATACCAGTATCAAATATATTGATAGTAATTATGATTTTCGTTAAAGAAATAAAAAAAAAATTATATGGAACTCACAGCACATAGCATATCACACCGATGGACCACATGTCGGTACCGAAGCCGATCTGATCGAAGTTGACCACTTCGGGCGCGACAAACTCGGGCGTACCAAAGAGAACTTGTAGCTTTTTGTCAGGGTCGTAGAAGCGTGCCAGCCCGAAGTCGATAATCTTTATCCGGTTTCCGGTCTTCGTCAAGCAGAGTATGTTTTCTGGCTAGAGCAGTGAGAGAAAAATTTGGGTTGAATTTTAAATACAAAAATGTTCTTTAAAAAGGCGTTCTTTAAAAATCTGCAAATGTGGAATATAGTCAGCTAACAGTAACTGGCCAGGAATATTCGGATGTAACACCTGTAACAATATCTTTCATCTACCTTATATCACTAACAGGACAAGACTCTAAAATCCGAATATGGAAAAAAATAACTGGAAAGTATGAAATGTTAGCCTAGTACACTCTCTGGATCTAAACGATTCTAAGAACACCTCATTTGTTGAAATCACTTTAGTAGTTTAGTCTGTACGAGGGAATAAACTAACACACATACATACATACGCACATACATAGCTTGTGAAATGCATAACTTTATATACTCTAGAACACTCTCCGGATCAAGACGTATATAAAGACACCTCATTTGTTGAAATCACTTTAGTAGTTTAGTCTGTACGAGGGAATAAACTTACACACATACATACATACGTACATACATAGCCTGTGAAATTCATAACTTTATATACCCTAGGACACTCTCCGGATCAAGACGTATACAAGGACACCTCATTTGTTAAAATCACTTTAGTAGTTTAGTCTGTACGAGGGAACAAACTTACCCATATTCATATATACGTACATACATAGTCTGTGAAATTCATAACTTTATATACCCTAGGACACTCTCCGGATCAAGACAAATATCAGGACACTTCAATTGTTGAAATCACTTTAGTAGTTTAGTCTGTACGAGGGAACAAACTTACCCATATTCATATATACGTACATACATAGTCTGTGAAATTTATAACTTTATATACCCTACGACACTCTCCGGATCAAGACAAATATCAGGACACCTCATTTGTTGAAATCACTTTAGTAGTTTAGTCTGTACGAAAGAACAAACTTACTCACATATATACATAGTGTGTGAAATTCATAACCTAATACATCCTGGGACACTCTCTGGATCAAGGTGAATCTAAGGACACCTCATTGGTTGAAATTACTTTAGTTGTTTAGTCTGTACGAGGGAACAAAATTATTCATGTACATACATTATATATACAAGTACGTAAATATCTAACTTGCTATTTCATTATTAAGGCGGGTCTCCTGCTGCAAAAATCTAACAAAACATGTTTAGTGAGCAGGTTAGCAAAACAAAACACAACCGTCTCCTGCATTATAAATGAAAAGCTAAATTAATTCAGACGAGGAAGACGTACTTGAAGTTTTGAAGTTATTTTTCATACAAGAAAAATAAACCGATCAGATTAATAAACAACAATGTATTGTCTTTATTCCAATTCATATTATTTTCAAAACACCATACACAAAATTGGATATTTCTCCGACTGAAGATGTAAACAACAGGAGCAAATGACGTGTGCGATGTTTGAAAGTAACGGTTTATTTTGCCGGGTGGATCCCCGTAGGTGGACGGGGGATGTTATATATTCGAAGTTGGTTACACGACCCAATTATTGATCCATGTAATCAATCTTTTGTCATTTCTTTCAAAAACTCTACTTTGCTTTTTCAGAAATTGTTAAACGAGACTCAAACGGTAGTAGATGATTGAATAAACCTTATATTTTTCATCCAGAGAAAATTTCGATAAAGGGATATTAAAACATTACGTCTTTGTCAGTAAATGTAACAACAACCGAGAAAAGGATGCTAAGACATTAATTTTCTGTAAAAGGTTGAATAATCCTGCATTGATTTATAAAATATTTTGACTCTGCGGATTTCTCACTAAATGGAGAATCTGTGGAAGGTATCCATGCAAGTCAATGGGTTAAAAATCCTGGATCTGGATTAATTTTGATCCATATTTTACGAAAATAAAATTATGTCCGCCGGAGCGTGAGTTGTTAGAATTATGGCGACGTATTGTTTCATTATTGCCACGAGATAGCAGAGCCCAAAAAAAGAATTTCGGTTGAAGTGCCACTTTTTATTCTTACGCGTTACATAGCACCTTTCTAAAGTTCCTGTCTTAAAATAATTTGTAGAGCAACTTCCTTTAACGTGTTATGTGGTCTACCAGATAATTTTGAGTTAAAGAGAATTCAGTTTATCCTCACTTCCTGTTTATGCTGGGGTTACTGGCCGCCGGTGGCAAATACTTGTGGTGTATCTGTTATTCCACCACAAATATTTGTCACCAAATCTCATCTAGGTTCAACGGAACATTTACAAGATTTATCGTAGTCAAGCAGTTGACAGCACAAAAAAGCGTCAAGAAACTACAACTGTGCCGGAATTCAAAACCGCTTCGAGCGCCGCATAACTCGGCGGCAGAGACAACAAGACCACTCAGGCTACAGCTCTCGCAGTCAGCGTTCTGCAGCGGCAGGAAGTAGCGACAGTTGGTGCCGTCTCACCCAAATAATGAACAGTCGGTGGCAGGAATTTTGGCCGCTGTCCAGGCATTCACGAGAGTCGTATTATTTTTATAATGTCCACCAGTCTCTATTATAATGCGGTGACGTCAATGCGGCATTGGTGCCCTGTGCGAATCTTGATTACATCTGCTCGCACGAGTTCATTTCCGAGTTGTTTACACGATTCCATTATTATAAAATATGTAAAATATTTCGGTGATATTAAAAATGAACGGGAATTAAAGCGACACGTTTTGTTTATAAATGTTCTAAGCAATATGATTAAGAAATTCTTGGCATATCATAAGCAGTGACTCCCTATATCTATTTCAGTTTACGGCGCATAGCGTAGTCTTTTCTTAACCGATAATGCATTTAGCGTTGATATAGTTCTAAAGAGGGCTTGACTGCGTATATGCTCAATATTAAAATTTTTAAGGTTAGCGTATTATTCTTAAATTGTTTGCTCGTTTAATTAAACAAACATCATTTAGACAGATAAACAATTTGATAAAACTCAATAAATTAATTTAGAAATTTTCAACAAATAAACAATTTTCGACTCCTTTTGATTGGAGATATTGTACAATTAAAGTATAATACGCACTCTGCCCATTACGTTTTAATTGAAAAATGGAGATTAACTGAACACAGCTTTACCTTTATTATACTTTAAGTTATTATATTATTAGACCGCTACCACTGCTATATCGACCGCCTTTTGATTGGAGATATTGTAAAACTAAAGTATAATACGCACTCTACCCATTGCAATACAATTGAAAAATAGAGATGAAGGGAAAAAAATTCAGCGTTACCTTTATTATTCTTTAAGTTATTATATTATTAGACCGCTACAACTGCTATATCGACCGCCTTTTGATTGGAGATATTGTAAAACTAAAGTATAATACGCACTCTACCCATTGCAATACTATTGAAAAATAGAGATGAAAGTGTAAAAAAACGCAGCGTTACTTTATTATTCTTTAAGTGATTATATTATTAGACCGCTACCACTGCTATATCGACCGCCTTTTGATTTGAGATATTGTAAAACTAAAGTATAATAATACGTACTCTGCCTATTGAATTTCAGTTGGAAAATAAACACAGCGTTATCTTTATTTTTCTTCAAGTGATAATATTATATTTAGGCCGCTACCACTGCAATATCGACCGAATTTTGATTGGAGATATTGTAAAACTAAAGTATAATAATACACACTCTGCCCATTGCATTTCAGTTGAAAAATAAAGTGGAAAATAAACACAGCGTTAACTTTACTATTCTTTAAGTGATAGTATTATTAGACTGGTACCACTGCAACATCGACCCGACCGCCTTTTGACTGGAAAGGACCTAAAACTGAAGTATAATAAATATTCTGTCTATTGCGTTTTCATTGTAAAATAAAGATAAAGTGGAAAATAAACACATCTTTATTATTCTTCAAGTGGTAATATTATTAAATCGCTACCACTGCAATTTCGACAGCATTTTGATTGAAGATATTGTAAAACTATAGTATATTACGCACTGTGCCCATTGAATTTCAGTTGAAAAATAAAGTGGGAAATAAATGCAGCGTTAGCTGGATTGCTATTCAGGTGATAGCATGATTATATTAGATTAATCTAACTGTAATATACAAACCTATAAATTGAATATGTTAGAAAATATCAGTATGACCCACGCTTAACTAATTGCATTTTAATTGAAAAGTGGAGATACAAAAAGTGGTTAGGGGTTCATTAATTACATGGGCATTATAAAACGAAGGATTTAGGAAGATATCCAAAAAGTAACTATCGATATTTCAGTGTAACACTGAGATATTAAATAGAGTCAGTACATCACTAAGATGACGTCTTTAATTAAGTCAAATGATTCAAGATACCAAAAGAATCTTAAGTTAATAGTTGGTGCAATCTAGTTTAGCTTGCCTCCATAGAATTTAAGAAAATATGTACAAATAACTTATTTTGAATGTCCCAGTGTTGCTAATTGAACGACATCAACATTAAATTGAATGTCTCAGTGTTGCTAACCTTCATATCCAGATGAAGTATATTCTGCTGATGCACAAACTCGATGCCCTCACAAATCTGCCGCATGAAGACTGTACAGGCCTTCTCTGTTAGGATGAAGTCATCATCAATGACGCGCTCGAAGAGCTCGCCGCCAGTTATTCTGGAATGTAAAGAGAAAAGGTTATTTCGAATGCCACCAACACGAATCTAAACTTAGGTGGATCCCGTCAATGTAGGGGAGAATGAAAATGTATATTTTCCTAAAATCGTGACTAAACTTTTACTTTTACTGCTTTTGTAATAGCAATTAATTTTTTTGGATTGTTCATTCATAAAGAGGAAGACGATTAAAAAAATACCCACATCCTTTTTTTTTGTTCTTCATATTGCTTATATTCAAATCTTACATGATGTTCTTAAGTACGATATTAATCATTTAGGCATGTATATTTTTCACAATAATCATCTCAATAAGATATAAGCAAGGATTCTGTAATAATACACTGCATGAAAAGCAAAAAGTTTAATTTTAATTGGTGCAGCAATTATCGAGATTAAAATGAATATTTTATCAAGTTTTCTGAAGAAAATCCTACGAAAAACCCTTTATTTATTCTTCAGGAAAGTTTCATACTTTCACGTTAACGCCTTCAACAATTTAAAAAAAAATTATTTTCACCCAATATAGTGGTGGACGAGGAAATTAACATTTGATGTTGGCGTGAGTAGTTTTCGAAAACTTAAAACGGTACACGGATACATGGTTTCTCGTTTTAGTCTGACAAGATGGCGAAATTAAATATGGCGGCCAATTCTTTTTGACGTTTCTATCAAGGAAAGGTTTATTTCAACGTTCTGAGCTTAATCAAAGCGGATTCTTCAAAACAGATGATGAATGTGAAATCTCTGAATATTTATTTTATACTTGTGGCGATTGTCGAACCATTTCTGTTTATGGCGTGTTAATGTCGAAGAATGGTTTTCATCAGGAAAGTCAAAACTAATGTATAATAAGCTTTTCTTTTAAACATAGTAATCACTACACTTGTATACCAGTACGAATCACAAATTAATATTTTCTTGTTTTTTTTTTAATTTAATCTAAAAAACCTTATAATTAATACTGTTTTGGACGGTATAAAGATTGCTCACGGCCTTATTTACGAAATAAAATGATTAGCATAATTTTTCTCGTAAAATTGACGTTTTTGTAATTTATCACTGGTTATTTCGATTAAATTCTTTTTTTAATTTTGTCACTTAATATTCAATACAAATTGTTAAGTAACATAAAACGTAAAAAGTAAAAAAGGAAAAAAGTCGTGTGGAATTTAAAATTTGTTGAATACATTTATTGTTAGAAAGTTTTTTTACTAAATTATTTACGCAATTAATTAATTATTTTGATTTTTTTTCAATTACAAAAGAAAAAATCACTATTTTTATAAAGTGCATATGGCAAACACAAATCGATTAAATACTGTTTATTAAGTTCTGGTTTCGATTCATAGAAAAAAAAAATAAAAATATTCAAAAGTATATTCGTTAAGCAGTGGTTCATTGTTAACCAAATTTATCGATTAATCTGTTTCATCGATAACACTTACAAAGATGACCTCATCTTTGTAAGTGTTATCGATTCTTATAGAGATGAGGTAGAAAGAGGTGATGACGTGTCACTTTAAATGATCGTATCATACTTGATTGTTACCAAGAGAGGAGCTTCTTACCACAGTCTCTACTTACTCTGACGACTTTTGATCGGTCTATTGAATATTATTTTAACATTTACGTCACATTTGTATTTTATTTTTTTTTATCACACGTCGTCTATTTGTGATATTTAAATAAAGTTACACTCTCTCACCTATGTTCTTGGATATTTATATGTGTAATTATTTACAATCTAATTTCTAAGCTTCAATCTGGCTTTCGATTCTTTAGATAACTTTCTTTTTCTAGGTGCTACTAATAAAACAATATGAACCTGATGAACAAATAATAATACTTGATGAACAAATAATAATACCCGATGAACAAATAATAATACCTGATGAACAATATAGTCAAAATAAAATAATTTCGACAAACTTATTTAAATTTTTAAAAATTATTTCCAACAAAATTATTTTAACTTTTTACCGTATTGTATTTATTACATGACCGTATTGTATTTATTAATATTTTCTATCTGCGGCTCTGGTTTTGTAGATTCTTAACCTAAAACTAAGAAATATGTAGAGTTTATTTATAAATGATAATGAAAAGTATTTTTTCGAAAACTTTATTTGTTTTAGCTTGTTTGTAATTTTTGATAGCGTTTCTATTGCCCGTATATTATTATGCAAGAAAGACGTACGTCATTTACCAATGCAAATAGATAGACAAAAAATTAATTCTAACATCTATTATATACAGTCGTAATAAAAACATGTCTGTTATTTACACAGTTGATTCTTTACATTAAACTCAGTATTTTATGTTGACTGTATGACAACTCTCAACCGTTTCTAAAAAAATCGCTGTCAAAATATCAATCATACAAGTGTAAAGACTCACTCGCATGAATGATAGAGACGTCCTTTGTTACAAAGTGTATGTTATTTTCATATCAATTGCTTGTAAAAAATCTCCACTATAAAGATTTGTCTGTTTGCATCATCGATTGATTATTAATTTGAAAGTCTCGTCCTGTTTTATTTTTCACTTCAAAAAACAACTGTGACGGGAACGCTCACTGGAAATCATAAATAATTTTGGTTGAACAGGTGTTATCAGACCGATATATAGAACAGGTGAACGTGTGTTATCAGACCGATATAAAGAACAGGTGAACAGGCGTTATCAGACCGATATAAAGAACATGTTAATAGGTGTTATCAGACCGATATAAAGAACAGGTGAACGGGTGTTATCAGAGAGATATAAAGAACAGGTGAACAGGTGTTATCAGGCCGATACAAAGGACAGATGAACAGGTGTTATCAGACCGATATAAAGAACAGGTGAACATGTGTTATCAGACCGATACAAAGAACAGGTGAACAGGCATTATCAGACTGATATAATTATCATCTACAAGTTTAGCTTTAATTTGTCTTAATGATGAAGAACCACAGATTTAAAATACTAGTAGATTGTAAATATGTGTAAAGAACAAACAATATTATAACATGATGTAAGATTAACGATTATATTAAAATCATCAGACATATCATTTTAACTTAAATTATCGTCCAAAAGTTTAGCTTTAATTTTTCTTAATGATAAAGACCCACAGATTTAAAAAAACTAGAAGATTGTAAATCTGTGTAAGGAACAAACAGTATTATAATATGGCGTAAGACTAATGATTATAACAAAAAGACATATAATTGTAACTTAAATTGTCGTCTAAAAGTTTAGCTTTAACTTGTCTTAATGATAAAGAACCACAGATTTAAAATACTAGAAGATTGTAAATCTGTGTAAAGAACAAATAGTATTATAACATGGCGTAAGACTAACGATTATAACAAATAGACATATCATTGTAACTTAAATTGTCGTCTAAAAGTTTAGCTTTAATTTGTCTTAATGATAAAGAACCAGATTTAAAATACTAGAAGATTGTAAATCTGTGTAAAGAATAAACAGTATTATAACATGGCGTAAGACTAATGATTATAACAAAAAGACATATAATTGTAACTTAAATTGTCGTCTAAAAGTTTAGCTTTAACTTGTCTTAATGATAAAGACCCACAGATTTAAAATACTAGAAGATTGTAAATCTGTGTAAAGAACAAATAGTATTATAACATGGCGTAAGACTAACGATTATAACAAATAGACATATCATTGTAACTTAAATTGTCGTCTAAAAGTTTAGCTTTAATTTGTCTTAATGATAAAGAACCAGATTTAAAATACTAGAAGATTGTAAATCTGTGTAAAGAATAAACAGTATTATAACATGGCGTAAGATTAACGATTATAACAAATAGACATATCATAATTACCTTGTCTTGACTATCTCTTTAATATATGTGCTTTCTTTAACTTTCTGTATGTTTATTTAGTGTTGGCGTGTGGACCTTACATGGGGTTTTTTTTCTTCGCTTTATAAGAGTATCTATTCAGTGTAATGACATTGTTTAAAATCTTTCGAATTCGATAATTAATCATTTAAATTAAACTGAGCATTTAAAAGTGAGTGAGATAATAGATGGGTCCCATGCGGAGATTGTCTATTGCGGGGTTTGTTCGCGTGGGAGAGAAAGGGATAAATATAGTTCGTCTCCACGGGTTGGATATTTTAAATAAACATAATGAACAGTATAATCATTCATACAAAATTTTATTTACATGCACCCGACATATTTTGCAATAGACGTTGCCAACGAATCCGAACCCAGATATTTGTTCCCCACCTGGGTCGTGGAAATAAATAATTTATCTCGCAAACAGAAAAAAAAAACGACCGACCTCGGAGACGTAGCTGGCCATAAACTGGCCAGATACTGAATGATTAGCCGGGGGCGAAGAAATAGAAAAATATCAAAGCGACGGAGCTCGCGTGGGCTACGGAAATAAGCGCGACATTGAACGAGAGATGGATAATAATAAAACGCGAAATTCTCCACGAGTGAATGTTTGAACGGTATGCGTATACATTCGTACTTATGTCTGTTAATGTACTAGTACGCATAGGAACATGCATATCGAATATCGAATAGGGTTGCTACATGTTCGGTATTATCCTGTTCTAGATAGTTCGATATAGGTTTAAATTTAGTATTCAAGCTAAATCGATAATGCAAATAAAATACAGTCTGCTTTGATTTATAAATAAGTGAACGATATGAACGTATTTGCCATATACGAAGTTTTACTTATATTTTCTTTCGTATTCATTTTCCTTATTTCTTAATTTAGAAAAAAATATTACAGCCATATGTAGATACGTATTTTTCACGATATTTCTTCACAAGACGCATTATTCGACGATTTATGATAATTTTGAAAGTAAAACGGTTTTTGATGAATGTGAAAAAAATCAACCATCTTCAAGATAATCGCCTTCAAAGTTCGAAATTACAAAAACAAACGTAAACAAAGTATTGTGGCAATGACAACTCTCAGGGATAGGGACTATCGAAGTACTCGCATTTTTATTTATGTATATAGTACTCGCAAGTACACTTTTTTATTTAAGCAAGTACTCGCTTTTTTATTTATGTATGTAGATGCCTTTATAGCAGGGTTGCCAGATAAGTTAAAGTTTGAAAATAACGGACTGCTAAAACTACACAGAACACATAATACAAGCCACTTTTTATCTCGACATTTTATGTAGTTTCCGAAAGATGAAATATGACACCATTTATTTTTTTACCCAAAAAATCTGTATAAATTTACTCTTTCATAGTAAATTTATACAGAGTTTTTGGATAAAAACATAAATGATGTCATATCCCATCTTTCGGAAATTATATAATATGTCGAGATAAAAAGTGGTTTTTGTGACTTCTGTGTAGTTTTAGCAATCCGTTATTTTCAAACCTTAACTTATCTGACAGCCCTGCTATAAAGGCACCTACATACATAAATAAAAAAAGCGAGCACTTGGTAACTTGGATGGCCAGTAAGTATGGCCCGTGCGAACATTCAGCAGACGGGCATATTTCTGTCCACGCCCCGTTTTGGTTTGCGGGCCTGGAGATCAGTAAACTTTATTTGTCACCGCATGAAATATTCCCGGTTAAAATAAAACATGTTGACTGGCATTATGAGGAAATTATTTTCATAGTTATGGTGGAAGTCGAAGGTTTTATTGGCTATGTCTGGATCGGTAAATTGCATTAATATAGGTATGTGGCTCCGTGTACATATGTATATGTTTATAAATACATGAATAAATTGGTCAAAAAGAGTGAAAAAAGATAATTACCGTTACGGGAAAAAAGATATGTGCCCGGGATATTAAATAGTCTTCTAATCCGTACATACATACGTATATGTTTCAAGTAACGATCTAAACTTCCATACATACATACGTAAACTTCCATACATACATACGTACAAAGTAACGATCGGTGGTAAATACCTATCAATAAAATTATGCCTTATCGTTTAATTTAACATTTTATACAGGGGTGCATATAAATAAATAAATTGATCAAGAGTGAAATAAGTTATTAAAGTTACAGGAAAGTAGTGTAGGTGCCCGGGATACTTCGTAGAAGAAAACTTACGTACATAATTACAGTTACAGGAAAAAAGATATGAGCCCGGGATACTTAGTTGAAAGAAACTTCCGTAGATACGTATCTGTACCAATTAACAATCGGTGGTAAATACCTATCAGTCAAATTATTTCTTATCGTTTAATTTGAGATTTTATGCAGGAATGCAGATACATAAATAAATTGACCAAGAAATAGTGAAAAAAATATTAGAGCTACAAGAAAAGGGTTACGTGCCCGGGAAAGTTAATAGAAAAAACTTACGTACATAATTACAATTACGGGAAAAAGGATAAGTCCCCGGGATACTTAGTTAAAAGAAACTTCCGTAGATACGTATCTGTACCTAGTAACGATAGGTGGTAAAAACCTATCAGTCAAATTATTCGTTATCGTTTAATTTTACATTTTTGAACAGGTACATAAAATGAAACTTGCCTACTTATCGGATTCTCTCACCGTCGATCATTTGATATTGTAGAATCAAATACAGTAATCTCACTTTGTTACTAAACTGAAATAATATAATTTTAGGTACAATGAAACGGCTACACCGTTTTAATGTACGTAACGCGATTTCGTTTCCAAATTTACAGAATTACTCCGCTCGCGTGGATTCGTCACCCCCTTTTCCTTTCATTTCTCCGCTCAAACGCACCATACCTTCGCTTCATGCTGACTTCAAACCGTTTCAATTTTACTCTCTCTCTCTCTCTCTTCTACTTGATTTCATCATTACTCTCTCTCTCTCTCTCTTCTACTTGATTTCATCATTACACTCTCTCTCTATCTCTTCTACTTGATTTCATCATTACTCTCTCTCTTCTCTCTCTTCTACTTGATTTCATCATTACTCTCTCTCTCTCTCTTCTACTTGATTTGATCATTACTCTCTCTCTCTCTCTTTCTCTTCTACTTGATTTCATCATTACTCTCTCTCTCTCTCTCTCTTCTACTTGATTTCATCATTACTCTCTCTCTCTCTCTCTCTTCTACTTGATTTCATCATTACTCTCTCTCTCTCTCTCTCTTCTACTTGATTTCATCATTGCTCTCTCTCTTCTCTCTCTTCTACTTGATTTCATTATTACTCTCTCTCTCTCTTCTACTTGATTTAATCATTACTCTCTCTCTCTCTCTCTTCTACTTGATTTCATCATTACACTCTCTCTCTATCTCTTCTACTTGATTTCATCATTACTCTCTCTCTTCTCTCTCTTCTACTTGATTTCATCATTACTCTCTCTCTCTCTCTTCTACTTGATTTGATCATTACTCTCTCTCTCTCTCTTTCTCTTCTACTTGATTTCATCATTACTCTCTCTCTCTCTCTCTCTTCTACTTGATTTCATCATTACTCTCTCTCTCTCTCTCTTCTACTTGATTTCATCATTGCTCTCTCTCTTCTCTCTCTTCTACTTGATTTCATCATTACTCTCTCTCTCTCTTCTACTTGATTTCATCATTACTCTCTCTCTTCTCTCTCTTCTACTTGATTTCATCATTACTCTCTCTCTCTCTCTCTCTTCTACCTGATCACATCTGGATAGGAGAAAATAAAAGATCGGACATTCCGTACAGATCGTCCGTTTTTATTAATCGCTAGTTGTTTTTTTCCTGTCAGGAATTTATTAAATGTCTTGAGCCACTTAATTATCAAAATGGGTCAAATGTTAGGTTGCTGATTACAGGAAGACTAATAAACAGGGCTAATACACGTAATTAGTGATGTTATAGGAAATAACTGACAGCATTAAACTTAATAGCCAATTAACATGCCAACACCAAATATGTATTTAACGCTATACCAATACTTGAGAATTTGACTTCCAACTAAACGTATTAAAAGACATTAAGACAAACTGTATAATCAGGTAATCTAAATTTGAGAAAGAGGTCAATGGAAGAATTTAACTCGGCTGGCTTCGGGAAACTTCATCATATCTTCTCGTTCAAATTACTCCAATGTGTGAAGTGATGACACATGGATGTGATATGTGGTCCCTTACTATTGGCCTCATAAAAAGACTCCAAGTCACAGAGCGAGCTATGCGAGAGATTTCTCTACGAAATGTGATCCACAATGAGGAGAGAACTAAGATTATCGATATATATCGTAAGATTGAAGTGGAAATGGGTAAGCCATAAGGCGGGCAGAACCGACGACCATTAGGGAAGAAAGATTCTCAGATATAAGCCACGTAGAAGAAGATGCAGATCGAGATGGCTCCCGTGTATAAGGAGTGATAATCTGAATGCCGAAAGCCGTTGCAGTGGACGTGTTCCGGCTGATGATGATGAGAAGAAATTGTACTCTTCGTAAACAGGTACAATTTTATTTCTGAAGGCCTTTAATGCATAAAATTGGTGAGGGGACAGCTTATGTTAAAGAAAAGCAATTTTAATGGACTGAAAAACAGGCCATTAATCTTCGAACTCGTGCTGCTAAAACAATTATAAGGCCATTTGTTTCTGCCTACACTAAGATCATCGTAAATCTAAATTGTCTTTTTCTAACGAGCGTTGACACGGCATATGATCATAGAAAATGATCAGAACAGCTTGCGTTTTTGATAGTTTGTTTTATTTAATAGCATCTTGTTTCATTTTAGTCTATCGCAGCGAAAATACTGATTATTAAAACCAAAGTTGCTTCGAAATATTTACACAAATATCAGTAAACACATTTTTCCAAATACACATTACATTTTTCCAAATACACATACATCACGCTGTTTTACATACATTTATATATACATTTTTTCATAGTTTTTGCAAATAACTTCAATTAACAAAAAATTATAGAAAACATATATTTAGACCTTTAGTTTGATAATCGTATTAAGATTAAAAAAAAAGAACTTTTTGGTATCCCAATTTATGACCCCCAAAAAGTTAGGTTTTAGGGTTGAATTTCAAAATTAACTAAACGCAATTATTTCAAAATTTCAGGCATATAGATTTAGCCTTTTCAAAAAAGTCTTGGCGTGGCAAATAAGCAGATGGACATTTCATATAAGAGTATTAAGATATCCGTTTTACCATTTTTGTTAACGATATCCTAATTAAATATTAAGAAAAATTTTTAAAGGCAGTAATTTGATTGTTCTTTCTATGCATAATTTTAAGGTGCGTTAAAAACTATATTCAAATACTCAAATCGTTGTTTGTATCCTAAATAAGGGGTTTATAATTAATTATTATTCATAATCACATTATTATAATAATTATACTTAATTAAGCAATGGGAGTTGAGAACTTACTGGCACATTGCACAACATTTTGGAGGCTCAGAAGGAGATGCCTCATCAGAAAATATTACGAGATATTTTCAATCGTATTCTGAACAACATCTTCAAGGACGCTCCACTCGATGGAATCCGTGAAAAAAAATCATCAACACGTTCGACTTATGGAGTGGTACTTTAAAAACAGATATTTTATTTATCTCTATATATTCTGCAAAACAACTACGTCATTCTATAAAATTTCATTGCAATCGGTCTTAGATTGAAAGGGTTACGTTATTACAAGCGGACGGATAGATGGACAGACGGACTCGACATTTATAAGGTTTTGTTACAGCCATCAAAAGGCCACGGTATTCAAAAAAGGGCATAGTGATTTAAAATTTAGGAATATTTGTATAGTTTCAGGTATAAAGGGTCCAGAAAAGTGTAAAAATATTTTCTGACCGAAAAATTTACCTTGGCTACCTAGAACATTTTCTGAGAAATCAAAACATGAAGTGAAGCTTTATAATCACGGAAAATAAATTGCTGTTTGCAAAACATTCCGCAAACTTCTAGGTGAGAATTATTTCAATTGAGAGTCCTGGAATAAAAATGATTTAGAGATATCCCAAGTTATAGTGGAGATGATCTAAAATTTAAAATTTGTATGTAACAATCAAAATACGAGAACATGTATTCGTTGGCACTTCAAGAGAACACTTCCGAATACTTGTTTAGTTTTTCCATCAATAAGAACACGTACATGCAATATATTTTCTAACTTATGGTACAGTACTGCCTTATACATCATTATGGTAATAACATCCTTTTGCTTAGAAATAAGTACGAAGCCATTAATATTTAAACTCATACTGTTGAAACACTTATACCGTTACTTGTATTTGCTTGTGCTGAAATCATCACAGATCTAAACCATTTTCGTAGGTCATATTTTCTGAAATCCTTCTATTTTAGGTTAACACCATCTGCCTCGGGTAATTTTCCAACAAAAATATTGACGTGCTAGATTAAACTCAGTTTCGTTACAAATTTACTTTTAGCAAAATTTATTCGATTATTTTTCTCCATTTATACGTGCAATCCACATAGGGCCATGCATCAATTCGAAGGCGGAACAGGAACTGTTTATTTTGATCCAAAATACAAAGGCCGTTGATCCAAAGAGCAAGCTGTTTCATTTCTCAGAAACGGGCCCATATTTGCCTCTTATCCTCTAGGAAGCGATGTTTATAAATACAATTTTCAAACTATAAACAGTTGTTGCAGCGCCAAACATCTAGTCGTTAAGTACTTGTGTAATTATTTATGGCATAATTCCGCTCTATGTAGGCGACTTTGAGCACAACTAGGCAGTGCGCAGCGGGACTTGGCACGTGCTGTTCCCGATGTTCGCTGTGTACCGAGACAATAAAACCAAACTGTTGTCACACACATGATAACAATGTAGGACGAGAGTCATTAATCTTTCGTGCTTTTATGACTTTAAGTTTTAAATACTGTTTGCTGCACACGAATTTCAGAAAGACAGCCGGAATGCAAAAAAAAATTATTGTGATCGATCATTTCCCCATGTTCAACGTAGCTGCAAAAATGACAGTCTGTATGTTCCTATGCTTATGGAAGCGGATGCTTGTTATTTTTTTATGCATGCCAGTTTGTCGATAAGGTTTAAATTAAATTACTTACAAAATATTAGTGAAAAATGCTAAATCCTTACTGATAAAAAGTATCAGTGTTTGTTTACAATTAATTAAGTACATAACTTGCGGCTTTGTTTATACAGAATACTAAGGATATAATGAAAAATATGTTTTTATGTTTATTACTCAATTAGGCTTAAAAGGCTGGAAAAATCTTCGCAGAGCTTAATGTAGACATAGTTCTTAGTTCAAATCAACATATATATCCAACCATTTAAGAATTTCGCTTCAAAAATATTGTAAAATCTGACTTTTGACGGAGACTTTTATTACGATGTCCTAATGACACTTGAATAACACGTAAGTTTGAGACCGGGCCTTTTTTAGAGAAGGAAAGGGGGTTTATTTTAGTTCTATACAATTATCTCGAAAACCATTAATTTTTTGCGGTAAATAGTCCGTATAAAAACTAAAATTCATAAAATTTTCTACAAAAAAGGTTTGTTGACTATTCGGTTTTTAGTAAATCCTGCAGTTAAGTTGTAATGTCTGTTAAATATTAGTACATTGTCGAAAATAAATACATTTTTCCACAGGACTGGAGGATGCTCCTGTTTTAGGTGCGTTTATTTTTGAAGTGGTCTCCTCAGTAGGTTTAATCCACATTCTTATTATTGAATAATTGTTTTCGGATTCCTCCAGTTCTTCTTCTTCATCTGATTCGTTAAGAGAATCCTCATTCCCCACAGTGATTTCAATATTATATTCTTTATTTTTTGATGCTTCAATTTCACGCATTAAAAACGCTGTTAGATCAATACCTTCAATATTGACTGTTAAGGCGTCCATTCAATCTCGAAGTTTAAATAAGATTGACCACGATAGTGTCCGCATACAGCAGAACAATGAAGAGCATCTTTTTGACAGCCACATATTGTACTACAGCCTTTAGTGTACTTGCGTCTTATTCTTTTTAATCTGAAATATCGAAGACTTCCAAATATACTCTAAACAAAGGTCGTTGTGATACATTGAATGTATCTAATCTACTAATTAGATAATTTGACCGTCTTATTCTTTTCAATCTGAAATATCGAAGACTTCCAAATATACTCTAAACAAAGGTCGTTGTGATACATTGAATGTATCTAATCTACTAATTAGATAATTTGACCGTCTTATTCTTTTCAATCTGAAATATCGAAGACTTCCAAATATACTCTAAACAAAGGTCGTTGTGATACATTGAATGTATCTAATCTACTAATTAGATAATTTGACCGTCTTATTCTTTTCAATCTGAAATATCGAAGACTTCCAAATATACTCTAAACAAAGGTCGTTGTGATACATTGAATGTATCTAATCTACTAATTAGATAATTTGACCGTCTTATTCTTTTCAATCTGAAATATCGAAGACTTCCAAATATACTCTAAACAAAGGTCGTTGTGATACATTGAATGTATCTAATCTACTAATTAGATAATTTGACCGTCTTATTCTTTTCAATCTGAAATATCGAAAACTTCCAAATATACTCTAAACAAAGGTCGTTGTGATACATTGAATGTATCTAATCTACTAATTAGATAATTTGACCGTCTTATTCTTTTCAATCTGAAATATCGAAGACTTCCAAATATACTCTAAACAAAGGTCGTTGTGATACATTGAATGTATCTAATCTACTAATTAGATAATTTGACCGTCTTATTCTTTTCAGTCTGAAATATCGAAGACTTCCAAATATACTCTAAACAAAGGTCGTTGTGATACATTGAATGTATCTAATCTACTAATTAGATAATTTGACCGTCTTATTCTTTTCAATCTGAAATATCGAAGACTTCCAAATATACTCTAAACAAAGGTCGTTGTGATACATTGAATGTATCTAATCTACTAATTAGATAATTTGACCGTCTTATTCTTTTCAATCTGAAATATCGAAAACTTCCAAATATACTCTAAACAAAGGTCGTTGTGATACATTGAATGTATCTAATCTACTAATTAGATAATTTGACCGTCTTATTCTTTTCAATCTGAAATATCGAAGACTTCCAAATATACTCTAAACAAAGGTCGTTGTGATACATTGAATGTATCTAATCTACTAATTAGATAATTTGACCGTCTTATTCTTTTCAGTCTGAAATATCGAAGACTTCCAAATATACTCTAAACAAAGGTCGTTGTGATACATTGAATGTATCTAATCTACTAATTAGATAATTTGACCGTCTTATTCTTTTCAACCTGAAATATCGAAAACTTCCAAATATACTCTAAACAAAGGTCGTTGTGATACATTGAATGTATCTAATCTACTAATTAGATAATTTGACCGTCTTATTCTTTTCAATCTGAAATATCGAAGACTTCCAAATATACTCTAAACAAAGGTCGTTGTGATACATTGAATGTATCTAATCTACTAATTAGATAATTTGACCGTCTTATTCTTTTCAGTCTGAAATATCGAAGACTTCCAAATATACTCTAAACAAAGGTCGTTGTGATACATTGAATGTATCTAATCTACTAATTAGATAATTTGACCGTCTTATTCTTTTCAACCTGAAATATCGAAAACTTCCAAATATACTCTAAACAAAGGTCGTTGTGATACATTGAATGTATCTAATCTACTAATTAGATAATTTGACCGTCTTATTCTTTTCAATCTGAAATATCGAAGACTTCCAAATATACTCTAAACAAAGGTCGTTGTGATACATTGAATGTATCTAATCTACTAATTAGATAATTTGACCGTCTTATTCTTTTCAATCTGAAATATCGAAGACTTCCAAATATACTCTAAACAAAGGTCGTTGTGATACATTGAATGTATCTAATCTACTAATTAGATAATTTGACCGTCTTATTCTTTTCAATCTGAAATATCGAAAACTTCCAAATATACTCTAAACAAAGGTCGTTGTGATACATTGAATGTATCTAATCTACTAATTAGATAATTTGACCGTCTTATTCTTTTCAATCTGAAATATCGAAGACTTCCAAATATACTCTAAACAAAGGTCGTTGTGATACATTGAATGTATCTAATCTACTAATTAGATAATTTGACCGTCTTATTCTTTTCAATCTGAAATATCGAAAACTTCCAAATATACTCTAAACAAAGGTCGTTGTGATACATTGAATGTATCTAATCTACTAATTAGATAATTTGACCGTCTTATTCTTTTCAATCTGAAATATCGAAGACTTCCAAATATACTCTAAACAAAGGTCGTTGTGATACATTGAATGTATCTAATCTACTAATTAGATAATTTGACCGTCTTATTCTTTTCAATCTGAAATATCGAAAACTTCCAAATATACTCTAAACAAAGGTCGTTGTGATACATTGAATGTATCTAATCTACTAATTAGATAATTTGACCGTCTTATTCTTTTCAATCTGAAATATCGAAGACTTCCAAATATACTCTAAATAAAGGCCGTTGTGATACATTGAATGTATCTAATCTACTAATTAGATAATTTGATATCGAAGACTTCGAAATATACTCTAAACAAAAGTTGTTGCGATACATTGAATGTATCTAATCTACTAATTAGATAATTTGACCGTCTTATTCTTTCTAATCTGAAATATAGTATCATATATAATTAAATGTGATTTTTGCCGTTCTGAACTGGTGAAAACTTATAATTTTAACGGACTTAAAAAAGGAGGAGGTAACATATGATATCATGGGCACTAAAATGGAAAAATAACACTTTTTACAAAAAATGTACCGATTGAACCGACTTCAAATAAACACCGAATATAAAGGGCACTGAAAAGTATAACATAATGAAAATAAGAATCCTTTTTGGAATTTTTGCGGTACAATATCGTTTTCGAACATTAATAAAATACAGCTACTTTGAGAGATTTTTGGAGTCGGTGTAAGTGAAATGCAGCATTCACCTATGTCTGGATGCGTATGTACGTGAGAGAGGAGAGAAGAGTCGACTTAGTACCGATTCCAAAAATCTCTATCAGTTGTAAATTTCTTAATATATTGTATAACATTATTTTTAAATTTCATGTACATATAGAGGCGTATCGTTTGAAAGGGCCTCAAAAAAAAATTTTTAATTGTTTCAGGTATATAGCTTCAGAGATATACGAAAAAATATGTTCCCTTTTATTATTTCAAAACTACTGAATATAAAATTATGAAAAAAACAGTTCTTAGAAGCGTAGCAAAAGTTTGTAATAAAACTATAGCGATAATTCTAGTTATGACAGCTAGATACTGAGATAATACTTCAGATATTTACGATAATATATACGGGACGTATATATTATCGTGATATTCACGATAATATATTCACGCGTATATTTACGACAATATATGCCTGCTTAATTATATTAGGTAATATGAAATATTTATTGCACTAAGAAGTCCATATTAGTGGTGAATATTGATAAATACAGAAATTTCCCTTCGAACGAGGTACGGAATCCTCGATGCGTGAGTCAAACTCGCACTTGGCTCGATTTTTTATCTTTCTTATAGTTATAACCAGCTTAAGACAATTCCCATCTAAAATACTTAGAAGCAGTAAACTTTGACATAATATTACAATATTTTTTACGCGATTACACCACACAAGAAGTTTCTCACAGAAAGACTCATCTCTCATTTGGGATTAACTTTACAATAGTAGTTAGATGTATTATATTTTACATAGTTCTAACTAGCTCAAGACGACTATACTATGATAGTTTAAGTTACTTAGAAGCGGTAAAATTTTACATAACATTACGCAATTTTTACCTGATTACACCACAAAAGAAGTTTCTCACGGAAAGACGTATCTCTCATATGGAATTAACTTTACAATAGTAGTTAGATGCAATTAGACGTATTATATTTTGTATAGTTTTGACTAGCTCAAGACAACTACAATCTAACAGTTTAAGATACTTAGAAGTGGTAAACTTTTACATAACATTACGCGATTTTTAGCCAATTACAGCACACAAGAAGTTTCCCACAGAAAAAGTATCTCTCATATGGAATTAACTTTACAATCGTAGTTAGATGCAATTAGACGTATTATATTTTGTATAGTTTTGACTAGCTTAAGACAACTAGAATCTAACAGTTTAAGATACTTAGAAGTGGGAAACTTTTACATGACATTACGGGACGAAACCATACAAGTTTCTTACGGAAAGACGTGTCTATAGTTTTAACGTTACAATAATAATTTGTCTATAATCGTTTGTTTCATAATATTTTGTACATTTTTTTCATTATTAGGCGTATTTTTATAATTTGGCTTTCATTAAAGAAAACACTTTGAAGAGACTAGACATTTTCCTGCCAGCATCCACCCACATCGGTTTTTTGAGTTAATTTTTGTTTTCAAATTATCTTATTGTTTTGTCATCTGTACTCGCACTCTGTGTGCTTCGCTCATATGGTTCTTTATTTATTGTTTTAGTACATACCGAAGAGATAAAAGAGAATTTTATTACGCAATCTACATCGCTCATCTGGTTTTCTGTCAAAATATATTAAAGCGACTTCCGGTACAAAATTGCCGCCACATAGCTGGTTGTGACCTTGACCTTTAATTATTGGCACGGGGTCAATACGACATAGAACATAAAAAAAACCTGGAACTCACGATTAGAACTCGTACTACGAGGGTTCAGTACACATTTCGGCGTTTATAAGCATTTAATACGCATAAAGTACGTCTATTAAATTATTTACAAAATTTTAATTTTTTATAACATAAATATCTTCCACGAGTGCATATATAAAAAATATATAATTCCACATAGATTTAGATATCTATGATTTTTGGATTTACCTATTTATTTGGGCTATAAGATCTCTCACTTTGCTGATATTCAAGAAGTCCTTACAGGTTTTGATGACTTTATAAATAACAAAAAATACAATTTAAATGGTCATATCTTTTTTGTTGCGTGAAATAAAATACTAGATAATTATTACACTAATATAGGGTCATAGACATCACTATACACTATTAATTTTATAGACATCATAGACATCACTATACACTATTAATTTTATAGACATAGGTCATAGTCATCACTATACACTTTTTGTTGCGTGAAATAAAATACTAGAAAATTATTAAAAACACTAATTATTAAAAACACTAATATAGGGTCATAGACATCACTATACACTATTAATTTTATAGACATCATAGACATCACTATACACTATTAATTTTATAGACATAAGTCATAGACATCACTATACACTATTAATTTTATAGACATAGGTTATAGACATCACTATACACTATTAATTTTATAGACATAGGTCATAGACATCACTATACACTTTTTGTTGCGTGAAATAAAATACTAGAAAATTATTACGCTAATATAGGGTCATAGACATCACTATACACTATTAATTTTGATGTCTCAAGTCTTTATTTATTAAAAGGGCTTTGACATTATTCTATTTTATTTCAGTTTAGAACCGATTGTGATAAAATTTTACAGGAAAACGTAGTTCAGACCAGGAAGACGTGAAGACATGGAAAAGAAGGAAAAATATTTCTTACTAGATTTTGGCCGCGACTTGGCCCGCGTGGAATTTAAGTAAATCCTTCACCTCATTCATACGCACAAAAGCCCCGTCCACCATAATTTCTTCGATTGAAATACGTAAATACTGTGTAAATACATGCAAGGATAAATGATTTATCTTTATGAATAATACACTACATAAATTATTATCTTTATGATAAATGATTTATCTTTATGAATAATACACTACATAAATTATTATCTTTATGATAAATTATTTATCTTTACGATTAATACACTACAAATGATAAGTACACAATGCCAAAGAAACTTTTGTAGCTAATTATATTTGTATGTTAGCAGTGAAATTATTTATTAAATGAAATTTATTCATCAATTTTCACAATAAACATCCATTAGTATAATATTCAACAATAATACTTTTATTTTTTATTAGTTGATAATTGCTTAGAATAATCGTTATACGTAAAAATACTAACAATGGATAAATATCTACATAACATAGGATAAAAGATGAACTTCATTTTCTATAAGTGAAACTTATTTAAAAAATCAACTTCATTTTCTATGAACATAAAACTTATAAATATCGCTAATAGGAGGTATTGTATAGCAATACATTTATTTTGATAATATTATCAGTTAAAAACTAAGTTAAAAAAGAATAACATTTAAAAATAACATCAGTGTAGTAATCACTATTTTAAACCACACAAAGAAAAGTCGATCAGTTGGTGAGAATTATACCCATGTTTTCGGCGTACCCCAGCACGCTAACCATTATACCAAGGTCGATCCAGCCGACCTATAGAAACTGGTATTACTATCATTATTATATCAATACTATGATTAATTTTTACAATATCTATGAGCATAAAGTTTACTAAACAGATGGCGTTAGCAGTACCATATTGTAATATATGTTTGTGAACAAATTTTACTAAAAACGCTAATAGATGGCATCGACAGTACCAGCTTCGTAATATTCACCGAGTCAGTGTTTTTTTAAAATCTATAATATAAAAAGTATCCTATATATTGTTCGAGGGCATAAACTGTTACCATACTAAATTGCGTCAAAATTCGTTTAATAGATTTCGCATGATTGAAGAACAAATTAGCAGACAAACAAAAATTTTATAAACAGGTTTTCTGGTTCCTATTATAATTCTTCACCCTTAATCAATCTCTTTAAAATATTTTCCACGTACAGATTTAACTCTCTTACAGTTTTGTTATATATATAGATTATTGTGTGTTACTTATTAACGACAGTTACATATCGTCGCGAACTTTTCCTATAGTTTTTCCGGCGCGTTCAATTTTTCGTGGGGTTTATGTACACTGCTCTGCTCACGTAAAAAACACGTAATAATATATATATACATATATATATATATAGCCTATATTTTAATCTAGAATACGTATTATCTATTTGCAAAATTTTATATAGATAAAGTTTCACTTTTATTAGATTAGTAAGGATTATATATATATATATATATATATATATACATATACATATATATATATATATATATATATATATGTATATATATATATATATATATATATATATATATATATATTTATTTATATATTTTTTTTTAAATGTGAATAAATTTCCTCACAGATCTCATCTAATAGCGTATTACTGAAGAAATACTTAGAAAAGCAATGAAAAATGTTACTAACAATTTTGATATAACCTCTTCTTTGAGGACTCATACCCCAGTCCTCAAAGTGCATCCTATATTATCTTAGCCATGAAAACTGATAAATCAGTATAACAGTATTTACTAAGTTCTTCAATGCAAAATTATGTTGATTAATTTACATTAACAAGTTGATGAAATAGAGGCAACCTACTGTTTTTCTCGGGGTTCTGAAATATAGTGAAAAATAATTGTATTATTTGCCACAGTTTAATAGAAATACTATATACCGTTAAATGTATCAACTTATTGCGCGTTTTACCCGTATTTAAGAGGCTTATTTCAATAACACATTCTTCCGCGTCATAATTCTGTTCAATGAATTATAAAAAAATTGGACCCCACACGACTATTTAAGAAGTTAAAAAACGCGACTAATTAAAGGTTAAGTTCAAACCGCAAAGTCGTAACTTCGCGCGCATTTGTTATGACAATCATAAACATAAATCTACCCGCATCCGTAGCGCCAATCATAAAAACCTCCCAAACATTTAGTCTCATTTAAAGGAAGGCAGGCCGCCACGCGTTTGCCCGGCAATTGGAGTCTGTAAACAAATCGAATCTTCCATTAACGGGGTCTGAAAACAAGCTTTGTTTACGTCAGTTCGCGTTTTATTCTGCTTCACATTCTTTTTTTTTCAGTTTAATTACAAAAAGTATTACTGGCGGCGGACTGAAACAATAACAAGAATCGGCTGACGGTTGGCCGTGAACCAACAATTTTGTAATTATCAACATATGCTCGGACACGCGCGCGTTACGACAACGCCATTGGCATGGATTTGACACATCACGCTTCTGACACGAATCCGTATCTCGAACGAGCTCCTGAAACTGCTTTTATTTATAAAGAGCAAAGGGACTCGATCGGCACGCGGTCGGCAGCTTTCGGACTTTGCAATGCAAGCATTTTTAGCATCTCTGCACATCTAGCGGACGATCCGCAATGAACTAGTCGTGGGTAATCTTGATTCACCTAAGTTAAGTAACTCACTGAATCTGAATCAATAAAAAGAATCGATTCACCTTAATGATTCAATGATTCTAATGAATAAGTAGAATTGTATCGATCGAGATACACTGCAATTGATTTGATGTTAAATTAAAAAGATTTTAAATTAAGTTCTCGTCGCTTCGCTAGCGTGGTCATAATTACAAATTTATAGAGAGAAATTAAATCGTACAGTGTCATCTAGAATGATTGGTGATAATTAAATACTATGTCTTTATTGTCGTGACTTTATAACACAAGTCACAATGGAAACAAAATTATTTCCCTTAGGGATTATATATCATATGTAGCGTTTCAAGAAATCGCGTCAATCCATTGCTGCCTTGCGACTTTAGTATGTTACTCTGTTTTGTGTGCTTTTACAGTTTTAAATAAGAATTTTTACAAAGAAATAAGATTTTCCGGCATAAAATATAGTCTATATCATTGTAGTTCGTCAACTATTCCTGTGCAAAAAATTACGCTGATCCCTTACTCCGTTGCGACGTGAAAAAAGGACAAACACACTTTTTGGAATTAGGAGTTTTATCGGAATAAAAAGTAGGCTATGTTATTTTCCGGCCCGCCAACTATCTCAGTTCAAAAAATAAGTTCATCTGCCGCTCCGTCGTGACGTTAAAGAAGGACAAAGAAATACATTTTCGCATTTAAAATATTATTGAGCTAATAAATGTATTATAACCGTTTGATTCATACTTTGCAGGCTTAGAACAATCAAGAAAATGAACACAAGTATTTGCATCATAACATTACATTCTGGTATTAGGACATAATTGATTAAGAGGAACGATGTGACACATCCACTACACGATGTATTAGATAAGTTACATAATTCTTTGATACACCCAATAAGAAAAGTGAATGCGTACCAAAGAGTATATGATTATTTCGCTATGTTCAATGACGAGTGAGTCAACGCGACGTAAGTCCCAAGCTGTTTACTAATTTTTTGTTACGCCGGAGCGTTTCTGAATCAAACAATCGAACGAATCGATAATTTCAAGCGATTCATTTAGCTTACTGAATCAGTGTAGTGTATTGATTCTTTTGTTTCACTCACTCAACTGTCTGTCATCCACGCTTATAATGAACGGTCCGCTTCTGTTTCCAAATATTATGAATTGATATGCGTGGGCTTACATAAAGAGATAAAAGCTCCAAATCATCCCTTATATGCATATAACCATAATGATATAAATTATCTGAACTTATAGTGCGGTTATTTGAGTTTTATCACTACTTACGTCAAAATGGAGGTTTAACTTTTCTTTTTCTTTATATAGTGAATCGAAAGACGCTTCCTGAATTGACTGAAAATTTTCATTTTTCACGCACTTAAGTGTTTTGAAAAATAATTGAATACTTTAACAAAAAATAATATAATTTTTTTGGTGTCTTCAAACTTTTACCATTTCGAGTTACATGGTGTTAAGAGTGTAAGCGACGGAATATAAGAAAAAATGTTTTGGCTATTCATATATTTCCTACATCTATTGCATTGTTCTATTATTCAATTTTCGGGAAAAATCTGTGGCAGGCAGACAAGCAGACACCGAAATTATTCGATTAGTGTCCAGTTTTCGAATTTTCAGAAAACAGTTTTAGTACTAAAAAACAGTTTGCATAAGTTTTATTCGCATGTGGAAAATATCGTGGTCTATAATGATATTTTGCTGATATAAAACTTGTAAGTATTGTACGACTTCTTTACATATAGGTTTATAACCCCCCAAACTATGGTACTAGTAATGGAAGGGTTGACGAGTATGACGAAATTATATGGATTTTCCTAGTGAAATACTGCAACACCCTTAAAAGAAAAATAAATACAATTACTATTTTATATCCTGTTATTTCTTGTCCCCTATTATGACATGTTGCCCTGTATGGTAGTGACTGCTAGACATTAAACAAAGCAGAAGAAGACCTTACACTAATCTTTGAAAGAAAAATTTTAAGATAAATCTATGGTGCAGTAAAACAAAATAATGTATGGAGAATTCCATATAACCATAAAATCCGTAAGAAATATGGTGAACCCGACATTGTCAAAATCGCCAAGGCATCTCATATTAGATGGTTGAGTCATATATTTAGATATGATACATCCGTAACAAAGAAAATATTTTTTCAGAAATAGAAGTAAAATAATGAAGAGGAAGACCACCTACCAGGTGGCTGGATTGAGTTGAGAGAGACTTAAAGTTTTTGGGAATAAGTTGTTGCACCAAATAGGGTTGATGGAGACGGCTTGGAGCGACAGCCTTGGCCTGAAACAGGCGAATCGAGTCATTACGAATCGTTTGTTTTAATTTTTCAATATGTGTCCAAATCTGTCCAGTAAGTCCCGAGATGTTTTACCCGAATTTGCAGACGGATATTGAAGTTCTTTCTTTAGAATAGTAGCTTCTGGTTTCGTAGTAACAGTTTAGCATTACCTACTTGCTGAATTAAATGTGGTATAGATCTTTTCTAGCCTTCCCTTTGCAAAATATTAAACACTTTATAATTCAATTTTATTTCATCATAACATCGATGTTATTAAAAATCTATTGGCCACCATTTCACGACTCCCTCGTTAAAAGGATACATTTCACGACTCCCTCGTTATAAGGATAAAGGATTGATAAACATGATACAAATTATTCACATGCTTTGAATTTACTATACGACATTTTAAAAAGTATTAAGTGCTCTTATTCGCTTCGGTTTATTTGCATCTTCAACGGTATCATTTCCTGCAGATATAAAGACTACATTCTAAGCCGGCGTTGAATGAACCTGAAATGGTATAAAAAAAACCTTTTATCCAGCACTTTTTACTTCAGTTTTATGTCAAATAGATCATTGCCACATGGCCTCTCGATGCGTACGCAGCAATCACACAAAATGAATCAGCCTGTTCGCGCATACCGCCAGTTTACTGCTATCGACATGCACGAACACGCCGTAATCGAGGCTCCAGTAGTCTGCTATATATAGAGCTCCGGCTCAATGAAATCCCGCTGAACAGCTGTTGGCGCTGTAGTACGCCCGCCCTCCCCGCGTCTGACGTGTTTTGGGCAGAAACGCACGTAGGAGTTGTAACTTCTCTTCATTAAGCATTTATGACGTTTAGGAAAAACGAGACGTAAATAGGGTGACTAATGCCATTTGAACTTTTAATGGGCTTGTTTGCGTTTCGTATGGAATTTGTAGGGGTACCGTGTGGAGTCAAGCGCTTAACGTACGAAGGAAAATCCCTCTTGGACGTGTTTAGAAATATGACTATTTCAGTTCTTTTTCATTTGCCATGAAAATATTCTTCCTAAACTATATATATATATATATATATATATATATATATATATATATATATATATATATATATAACCCGATTTCAGGACAATTTAGTTTTTCCTAGGTTAAACTAGTTCTTCCTATACGCGATAGGATTAGCTGGAATAGCTTAGCCCAATCTAGTTCGTCCTAAGCTCGATAGGATAAACCAGTTTAGGCTAGGCCAAACTAGTTGATCCTGATATAAATACGCACAATCCAGGACAAACTAGCGCCCCACGCCGCTCCTCGCTCGCCCATGCATCGTTTTGAACACTCATTTTGCGTCTAGCTGCCAGCCGTGCGTAACGTGTTTAGTTAATGACTGCAGTTTAAAGTTAAAGGTTTACGTATTAAATTACATTACATAGTTTACTTCTTTTTCAGTATGGATGAACTTGCGTCAAGTCGATAAGCAGATCAAAAACAAAGGAGGGAAAGGCTTTGACGGAACTTTTATAAACTGAAAATAAAAAGTCTTCTCATTATAATGTGCTATCATCAGACCAATATTTGGAACTTGTTGAACAATTTGAAAATGCAGAAAAATCTGAAAAAAGACACCATTACAACAAAGAAGATTGAAACCATTAGCTGTGCTGAAAATGAGGGATGTGAAAAAACTGATTGCACGGAGTGAAGGTAATGTGATTGACGCAGCTCATGTGGCTGTCGGCCACGGTGGTCGTGACAGGATGTTAGCCGAGACATCAAAAAAATATGCCAATGTTACAAAAGAAATGATAAGCCTCTATTTATCTATGTGTAGTGTCTATCATCAAAAGAAAACAAAGAAGAAAAGGGGATTAGTTTCTAAGCCTATTCTTCATTCGGAAATGAATAGTAGGTACAAAGTGGATCTGATCGATTTTCAGACACATTCAATTGGAAATTTTAAATTTATTATGATTTACCAAGACCATCTAACAAAATTTGTTCCACTACGCGCGTTACATTCTAAGAGAGAGGTGGCCTACCATTTTAATGATATATTTCAAACTATAGGAGCGCCGTGCATTCTTCAATCTGACAACGGTAGGGAATTTATATATTATATAAATAGTCAAAGAATAGTGTCTTTTTTTGTCCGACACTTATTTCCGGACATCTTATATATATATATATATATATATATATATATATATATATATATATATATATATATATATATATACATATATATATATAAATATATACACCAACAAACAATTTACTAAATCTGTAAGTTTTCACAGGAATCAAGATGCCACAGAAGAGGAATATAAACCAGACGAGTAGATGTGATCCTCCTCCAGAAAATGTAAAATATTTTCTATTAAATCATTATGCGATCTTTGATAATGCTTTAATGCGAGTTTTCCAACTTGGAGACGTTCAAATTCGAATAAAATGCGGTTCGATTAATTCGGTAAAAAGCACATCTCTTACTATTTAAGCAATTCTAATATCCCGTAGAAGCTATATAATATGCTCTAACTTTAGAAAATACATTAGTATATTTAAAGCCCTTTATTTATACCCAATATCTTTATATTTCCGTAAAATTATTACCTACTTGTTTAATTCAATGTTGAGAAAAATAATTCTACTTGACACCAGATAATGACACTTGTAAATCTAAATTATTTTTATGGCTACAAGCTATAACAGAGTTCAGTAGAAGAGCTCTTAGTAAAATTACGTTTTATTTTAAGTTATTGAAAAAATCCTTATTGTTTCCGCCCAGTTATCAATATGTTTAATTAAGTGCCAGTAAATATACTTCATCTAATATCAGATAATGACACTTGAATTGAGAAAGAAGCCCAAGTTATTTGTATGGCTAGAAACCATAACAGATTTTAATAGAAGAGCTTTTAGTAAAATTATGTTTTTAATCTAGTTGTTGAAAAAGAACCTTTGTGCTAATGAAAACACTTGATTTGATATCGGATAATGACACTTGAATGTAGAAGGAAGTCCAAATCGTTTTTATGCCTACAAACTATAACAGAGTTCAGTAGAGGAGCTTTTGATAAAATTACTTTTTTATTCTAAGTTCTTAAAAAAGAACCTCATTATTTTCGCTCAGTAATTAATATGTGTAATTAAGTGTCAATAAAGATACTTCGATCTGATACCAGATAATGACACTTGAATTGAAGGGGAAGTCCAAATTATTTTTATGGCCCTGAGCTATGACAGGGTTCAGTATAGGAGCTTTTGTTAAAATTTCGTCTCAGTACTAAGTTTTTTGGGAAAAATCTTATTATTTTTGCTCGATCGGTTCGCTTCTTCTATTCGTAAGCATCTTGACTAGAGATGCGATTTTGTAGCCACATAACAATGCTGTATCAAACTTCGTTTTGTAAATCGTTAATTACCCTCGTGATTGTTTACTAACAGATATTAAACTGAAGTTAAATTAATATAACTGTATTAAGAAGAGCCTATTTAAATCTTTAATCGTCTAAAATTATGCTGATACTGAGAGTCACAGTTCCGTATAAAAAAAGCTCGCGTAAGCTTTTTTGGCAACGGGTGTTTTAATAGTTTCATCGCGATCATGTGATTTATTTTATTGACGTCTGACTTTAAAACTAAAGTATTGCGGATAGAGATCTGACACAATAGCTTTTATGTACGAGTAGATGACGAAACAATTTTATATATAGCACCACGTCTGTCATAGGCGCTGAATGCGGATTCAGCAAGAAATTTCATGTGAATTACATGTTTGTTGGAGACGCGGGAAAAGAACAATATTTGAAACTTTAGAAGATGATTATTACTATTAAAATCTCTTTTTAGGTTTCATATTTCAAAAGGAACAAGAACTCTTTGTGACAACACTCATGTGACAGTGTGTCAAAGTATATGGCTCTAATTTATCTAAATATTATAAGTAAAAATATTCATTTGGAAATTTAGAGAAGACAAATATAGTTAAAATGTCATTTATTGTGTTGAATATCTATCGAAAGAACAACTTATACCGATTCCAAAACTATTTATTTCAGATTTTTGTGCAAGACATTCTAGATATGTCCCTGGAAATGTTGACAAACATTTTCTCAAAAATATTCATTTGGAAATTTAGAGAAGGCAAATATAGTTAAAATGTCATTTATTGTGTTGAATATCTATCGAAAGAAAAAGTTATACTGATCCCAAAACTATTTATTTCAGATTTTTGTACAAGATGTCTCTGGAAATGTTAAAAAACATTTTCTCAAAAATCGTTTGAAATTTGATATAAAAATAAAGCATATTAACCCGTATATAAACCATGAATCTAAACTTAAAAGTATTTATATATAATATTTAGAAGGAAAAAATTAAATTTTAATTTATAAATCTTGTGATTTCAGAAATTCCAAAATTATTTTTTCAATGTTTTATAAAAGACAATATTCATCAAAATATGTACCCTCCTCCTCCGTCTAAGAAATAGCTAAAGCCAAAATTATGACAAGCAACAATGTTTTTTTACTATAAGTTTACTGGAAAGATATGGCGATGCTTCTAAACAGTTTATGAAAAATTCACATTTTTAAGTTTGTGGAAAGTATGTCAGCCAATATATTCACATAGCGAAAAATAATATACTATTTGTAAATTATACTAATGTAATGAAGAGGACAGTTTTGTTTGTTGGTTTGTTTTTAGAGATTCATGCAAAAAACTATTGATCCGATTGACATACAACTTTTCCTGTTTCTTATAATTTCTGGATTGCTATAGGCTATAACTTTTTAGTGTTTCGTAATGAGTGCTGGACAAACTCATGCCTCAATTACACTCGTCTTGCGGCTCGTCTCGTGTGTCGTCTCGAAACACACCGTTTACACATGCGTCTCGTGGCTCGTCTCGTGGCTCGCGCGCGAGTGTAATTGAGACATTACAAATACACTTGCGTTATGCGTGGGGCAATTGGAAGCTTTAATCGACCCTTCACATTTTATAATTTGGATTAGTTGTTTAAGAGAAATTAAAAGTAGAAATTTATTATTCAAAATTAAATGAAACTACGTGATGTAGTATTATTTCTACTTTCTTTAAATTCTTTAGTACGACCTATGTTTCGTTGTATTACAACATCTTCAGGTGGGCAATTAGCAAAGATCTTTGCTGATTGCCTACTTCAAGATGAGATCCCACCTGAAGATGTTGTAATACAACGTAACCTAGGCCGTGGTAAAGAATTTAATTAAAGTAGAAATAATACTACACCACGCAATTTCATTTAATTGGGAGAAATTAAAAGGTTTTTGAAAGAGACAAACAGAGAGAACAGATCGAAGGGTAAACGGGTACCCTTTATGTGGAAATATCATAGCACATCACGCTAGCTGCGGTACATAATTAATTTTTTTTAAAATAAAGCGTAGGACTACGTTAACCAAGGAAAATAAAGTTAACCGAAAAAAATATGAATCTAATCATTTATTTGCACCTGTACAAGATCGGAGCGGGTCGCTAATAGTTTAAAAGAAATATATTCTCTTAAATATTGATATATATCTAAGTTAAGTATGTCTGGAAACCAGATAGACTGAAAAATATGCAAAATATATATATATGTTAGGCTCAAAGACAGAAATCGCTCATTGAGCGAAGAAATAGTTCACAACGCGTTGCGATCACTGTAAAACATCCAAATCGCGAAATTCGTGTTGTAGCTCTCGTGAAAACGCTCACGACGCATTGTGGGAATCACAAAAAGACCACATAGCAAAATTCGTTTCGTGGCTGTCATGTTATACGACTACAACGCATTACGATCACTGTAAAACATTTAAATCGCGAAATTCGTGTTATGGCTCTCGTGAAAATGCTCACGGCGCGTTGTGGGAATCACAAAAAGACCACATAGCGAAATTCGTTTCGTGGCTGTCATATTATACGACTACAACGCATTACGATCACTGTAAAACATCCAAATCGCGAAATTCGTGTTATGGCTCTCATGCACCTTACGATGCGTTGTGGTAATCACAAAAAGACCACATAGCGAAATTCGTTTCGTGGCTGTCATATTATACGACCACAACGCATTGTGGCAATGAAGAAAAGCCATGACGCGTATGGAACTATTACAGATTAGATTACAACGCACAGTGATTTGCGATATGGGTAGGTAGGTATATCTACTAGTCTCGAAACGTTTGGTATTATAAAATATTTTGTATCCTGTAAGGGGTACCAGACAGACAATGTCTTATATGCTCTTGCTGCTGTTAAAAATTGAAAACAGCTTCATGATGTATTTGTCATTGTTAAATACAATATAAAAAATTCGCGTCATTAAAATAAAAAAAAGACATTTGTTATTTATTGGGATTACTTTATATTTAAAAAAATCCACTAATCATTTGTAAACTACTTATAATTTACTTAAAATAATCAGGAACTTTAAGTTTTTTTTATAGTGCATGTGAAATAAGATTTTTAGAGACCTAAGTAAAGGTTGTAGGAAAACTACAGCGATGATTCTAGAGTCATAATTTTTTAAATATGCATCATGCTTTATGATTCTAGAGTCATAATTTTTGAAATATGCACCATCCTTTATGATTCTAGTCATAATTTTTGAAATATGCACCATGCTTTATGATTCTAGAATGATAATTTTTGAAATATGCACCATGCTTTTCCTCTTTAGAAAACATAGTAGGCAATATATTTACGTTAATTAATGAAAAATTAATGTTTATACGGAACCATCGTAGTGTGAGTTCTACTCGTACTCGAGAAGTTTATAAGAAAATTAGTATGTCAAAGGCTCTCTCTAACATATCGTTTTTCAACCTGCGATTCGCAGCCAATAGGTTAACTTGTTTCTCATCGGTTCTCGTTACAGGTACAACCAGTTAAGTATCACCTTAGTGAAGTATAAATTTGGTAAACTGTAAAATACATAATTAGTGTATGATCTTTTATGGCATTAAGAGGTTTAAAAATTTGAAAAATTATGTTCAAACCTATAGATAGGAAAATGTCAAAAGGCCACGTTGCAAACATCATTCTTGCCTGACAAACTTGCCTAAATACTTCATCTTCAAAGCTCATGGAACGAATGGAGGAATTTAAAATCAGAGCCAACAATTTTGATCCGCTAATTACAGCAAATATGACTTCATTAATTCTCTCGCCATTACGTAACGCTTAACGAGTTTGATGGTGATTAATGGCCGGCCTGATGGAGGACGACGCGAGCTTGACTGGTCCAAGGTACCAGCTGTTTGTCGCGCCGCCGCCGTGCGTGGGTTGCTGTCATTTGTCTCGTCGGCTAGCACTTGCATTGTTAGAATTGTATTTTGGCTACTTTGTAAGAAATTATTCATAGTTCATAGAGTTATAAATGAAATAAACAGGTTAGGTTGTGACAGAATTACACGGCAAGGATTTTTTACCTACAGATATTTCCATTGACACCAAAGCTATTATTTATAGAAATTATAAATAAAATTAATTATAGAAATTCTTCTCGCTTTTCGCACCAGTATAGTGCTGTCTTAACTATTCTACGTCTTTGAACATTTTTCCTCTGGGTGCACTCAGAAGGATGAACTTGTGTCAAATAGTAACAACACTGTGGTTCTAATATGTAAATATAAATACGTTATTAAAAATATTAGTTACAAGAATAAAATACAGAATGATAAAGTCGTCGGAGAACCAAAGTAGTCGACATAACATCAGCAAACTCTAGCGGCCATCGGCGGATCACATCTGCCGATTAAAGGACAGCCAATGGGGTAGACGTGTTCTCGAGTGGACACCACGAACTTTAAAACGTGGTGTGGGTTGCCTTCCAGCCAGATGGATGACTTAAAAAAGTCAGCGTTAAGTGGTTGGGTGCGGAAACGGATAACCTGTATAAGAAAGGTCTGTATCCAGCGGTGGATAGCTACAGGCTGATGATGAGATAGAAAATGTTTTTTCGTATGGAGATAAAGTTAAGCTTATTGACGACCTCAAGGCACTTGGTGACACCATGTCATCATCAGTTGCCATGAGGTCATCGGAGGTGAGGTCACGGGAGCCTACATGACACTCGATGTCTTAAATTACAAACATTGATTGAAAATAATAACTATAAATATCACCACTTAGCGGAGAATTATAATTCTACACATTTATGATTATTTCCATAAAACAAAACAGATGTCCCTGTCAATTAATTAAGTAGTGGTCTGTTATAATTAATTATATATATGTAGATTTTAATAATAATATTTATGATTATTGATCAAGCCTCAAATTTATATATAGCATGTATATTTTTATATAGCTATTTATATATAGCATGGAAGTTATTTAAACTGGTGCGCGTCTAACATTTGAAGCTAATTTTGTGGATTTTTAGATAGGATGCATGATTTGTGGGAAGTAAGTCTCTAGCGCCAACCTCGACAGACTAGGCCAACGTCGTTGTATTGAGCCTTCGCGCAGGAATAGGCGTTGCCCTCCGCATGACAACATTTGTCGGCTCTACTCATGGGGATCAAAATCCAGATGAATAAAATGAATACAACAAATCAATACCACGCACAAAAAAAAACATTAAAAGCCCAATAAAGACAAAAATGATACCACATATATTACATAAAAGCATGTCGTAAGACATAGGAGTAATTCTACATCATCATTGAAGGCAACATATGACACTGAAAATAACACTATCCTATAATAGACGGACATACGATTACTTGGTGACAGTGAAAACTTAGACCAGGAAGAATGGCAAAGAGATAATCCAATAACGAGACAAAAAAGAAAAGAAACAAGTCTTTTCACTAATGACACACAGAAAAAGACAAAGAATTTTATAACTTACTCAGTACCAACACATAACAGATTTCATATGATAAGAAAATGAAGACACGAGCACTAATAAAAAAGCTGGGAAATACCTATATTCTTTCATTTTTATTTTCTTTCATATTAACAAAATATACCTTCATATTTCGTTAAGAAGCCAAAAACATGTGGTCTCTACATTTACATTAATCCTAACTGGTATAAAATCCAAAATTTACGGAATAGCTTCCGGCGCCGAACGTGATTATATGTAACACAAAGAGCGCACAATGTACGGAGAGTCCTGTCACCATAGTTCAGTAAATGTGCATTATAATTAAAAAGATTTCTGAAATTTTCTCACCCTGTCCAGTATTTATGAAAATATTATTTACATTCATTTTCGAGAAGTTGTTCCAAAGAATATAGAATGTCGTGTGGATTATTTTTCAGTATCACGCGTAGATCCGATATCACTTGTTAATATACACGAAATGCTTAGAATTCTAGGTAGATTTTTTCACTTTTTGGTCTATGGTTTACACAGTCTGCAGTTTCTGATCATATTTGATGATACCGAAATATGTTGTGGCCTTATTAATGTCGCTTAAGTTTTTTCATATTCCGAAAGATCTTTACAGGACTTCGTTCCTTGTAAACGAAAGTAATAACTGAGTACAACTTTAAAAAAACATTATAAATTAAATTGTCCGTACAAACTTTATATAAGTGTAGCTTTCACTAATTGCGTCTATACGCTATTTTTAAGCTCGAGAGAAAGACAATGAGTTCCAAGATCACTGAGCCTTGGTGGGGAGCTCCATTTTTAAGCTGTCCTAAAGACATGGCATGCTTCTCGACGATGCCGAAATCATCAAGGTCACGAGGTCATCAGGGTTGTAATTGTTATCGTTGTGCTAAGCGATACAAGTCATAATGGCGGCGGTACAATCTTGAGCTGGATACTCGCCAACTGGCGTTAGGGCTGCCGCAAAATTTGAATTTTTTTTTCTAAAAAGGAAATGTATTTTTAACTATTATTTATGAAACAGCTCTTGAAGAATGATAGTCGTATTCTTCTTTTCCAAATAATTTTTATTTCAACATTTTTTAGTCAGAAGTAAATTTCTCTTTATTCTGGATCTTTTCTCGTTATTAAGCAACAGTATCAACGACATTTGGCATTTGGCCTTTTATATATCTTATAGTTCTGGAGAATGTACATAAATAGAACATGGATAAAAGCTATTGTCGTATTCATGGAAGGCGATACGAAATAAAATTCTTTTAGTATTTATAGAACCAGCACCGAAAAGAATGGAAACAAGTTCAGGCAACACGTGCCATATCATTTGAAATGACCTTGCTAGAGTTACTGGTATACGCTCCTGTTTGTTCTTTGCCTGTACGAAGTCATATTTTATTCCATCTGACTAGACCATGTAATTAATATCCTACAATGTTTATCTATTTTCTGCGCACTTATGCTGTTTAATTTAATGCTTATACGATCGTGATGTCATTGGGTAGCTAGTAATAAATTCTTAAATAATCATTTATCCATTGCAATTATAATATATTTTCTAATATTTGTACTTTTTTCCAAGTCTTATTCTTAAAAATTCCCCATGGTATACTTTTTAGAATGTTTTAATCAAATACTGCTATGGTTATTTTCCTATTGGGTAAGAGTCGACCTTTATCCGTATATATAAGAACCACAATACGACCCAACAGACTATACTTATGCTGTTTAATTTAATGCTTCTACGATTGTGATGTCATTGGGTAGCTAGTAGTAAATTCTTAAATAGTATTTTATCCATTTCAATTATGATATAATTTCTATTATTTGTACTTTTTTCCACGTATTATTCTTAAAAATTCCCCTTGGTATGCATTTTAGAATGTTTTAATCAAATACTGCTGATTTTTTTCTAATTGGGTAAGAGTCGACGTTTATCTGTATAGATAAGAACCCTAATACGAACCAATAGGCATTTGCAAAGAGAGAATTTTATAATTTTTAAAATCAAGCTGTACGGGAGATATTTCTGCAGGCCATAAAAAGATCCAGGAAGATTTTTTAAGACTATTTACTTCATTCTATCACTATTTGATTCATCGTTTTTTTTTTTTCTTGAAGGCAGTAGGCTCCGTTAATGTTCTCAAAACAGCCACATTATTTTCGAGTGGTGGCAATCGACATCGTACGATTATTGAGAAAAACGTAATAATTTAATTCTTCTAAATATTCCGTTGTTAATGTATTTACTTAGACTAAAAGTTTTCTGGAAAAATATAATTTTTTATCTTTTTCTTACTCACTACCAAAGACGTTCTGTAAACCCATTCATATGTCGAGAAATTGAATCGTAACGGAAAGTGAAACACATCCGTTGGAGAAGAGCGAACGATGGATAGTTTTCCCTGCCGTTATCTGGTATTTTAGTTAGTATCAGCACCTTACGTATATACTACAGAATTGTAATGTACATTTTCAGTCAATAAAATTTTCTTGTTTTTATTACACGATTACCATAGCTGAAAAAACTTTTATTTTGAAGAAGTGTTGCTTCTCATACGCAAAAAATCGTGCATTTTTATCATAATTATGCTATATATTGTAATGCTATCCATGTTATGTGATGAAGCCTTTGATTTATATTTAATAACTGTTCGCGATTTAGGGTTATGCCCGGAAAACTAGTTCAGAGTCCTTTTTCCCAAACATACAATCTTTAAGAAATTCTTTTTATCTTTTAAAAAATTCATGCTCTGTCCAAGTTACAAAACTTTAGAATCAACTGGATTGATCCTGATATATGCTATAGAATTTTTTGCATGTCTGTCCGTTAATAAGTTCTTCAATCACACGAAATCTACTACACGAATTTTGTTGAAATTTGGTACGGTAATAGTTTATACCCTCGAGCGACATACACAATTTTTTTATCTGGATTTAAAAAACCCTGAATTGGTGAATATTTTGACATTGATACTGCCAAGGTTTTTAGTTAACTTTATGCTCATAGAGCTCTGAGAGACAAAAAAAAAACAAAAAAATTCCTAAAAACTTCTTTTATTCCGAATTCCATGCGAACGAAGTCACGAGCACAGTTAATACATAAATATAATTCATTAATAAATGAGGGTTTTTATTTTTCTCCAAATTTACCTTAAAAATATTGCCAATATAGTGACGATAGTAAAGACCATCGATAACAGAGATGACATTTTGATGTTTATCGATATTGTATCGTAATTATACTATCTTATCAATAGTTTCATTTTGTTTGTTCAATTGGTTGATTGTGTTTTGCTTCAATGACGCAATGTAATATACTGTCTCTGTTTGTGGAGGGGAGGAGCAATTTGATTTGAAATTCTAATTAATATGTTGTATAAGTAAGAATTTTTTAAAATTATATTTTGTAAACATCCATTTCAAGATATCGAGTTCCAAAGCAAAACTAGGTAAACAAATATTAAGCTGAGTTACACAGCTCTCGTTTGTTATTAAACGTCAGTAAAACGGTTAAATGTAAACTGGACTAAACTTCTATATCTGTATTGACAATGTAAATTCCTAACTCCTCTTCGTATATTCTCAGTTATCGGCCGTTTACGTTTCTCTCATGTTTGCGAACTGTAATTCAGTAACCTTATTATTTCAGTCGTTGTTTAAATATGTTTTACAATATTAATAAGTTATAATAATAATAACAAAATTTTAAAAAATACATTATAAATTAATAAAAAAAAATGGATAACGCGTTGGCGATTCGGCTGAAGCAATGGTATTATTGTTTAATGGTCTTCATAATTTCCAATACTCTTATATCTTTAATGAGCGGATTAATCAGTTTAATTTTTGGAATGGTTAAGTTGAGACCTCTCTTTTGTAAGCCTGACATAATAAAATTTAAAAAAAAAATTGCAAAAATGTTTATCGATACTTTCGCTAATCAAATAATCACCGATTATTAACAATTTTGACATCTATTTGCTCTATTCCAATATAATAAAGCATTTAGTCAACAACAATGTTCAGTGTTGCGGGTTGCAAATAAAATTAACTAAGTTTAGTTAAACGGAGGTTATTGTAATATTGGAATTACCGTTTGGACCTAATCTATGGATTAATTATAAACCGATATTTACAACAGTTGGTTTAAACTGTAATTGTTTTTACAGCTCTTGATTTTCATAAAAAAATTATGGACAAGTTTCGTGCAGGTTTATGTAACATTTGAGTGTTTCTATATATTAGAGAATATTTTGAATTTGTTTGGCCCTATTTGGAAAATAAGCTTACGTACATGTTTATATAATATTTAGCTTCTTTCACTTTTAATTTGATACAGGTATCATATTTATACACAAAATAAAATTGATTTCTCAGATCGTGAATAAACAGGTTCTATTTTTGTATGGAAATTAGCTGGCGATAGACAGACAGATTAGAGATTTGAAAAATAGAGAATTCAAAATGACAAAGTTTTACGTTTTATGTTTGAAAATTACCTTAACCTTAAACATATTTGGAATGTCAGTAAGTGTATTGATATGTGTTGTTATGGAGAAGTTATGTGAGTATTATTCACTACACTTAACACTTTCACGATGACGTGTCTACTGTAACGAGTTTGTTTACTCTCTACTAAATGATGGCACTTCCGTAACTTATTCACGTAACTTATTCACGTAAATTATACACGGTGTCCGGAAATAAGTGTCGAACAAAGAAAGACGTTATTCTTTGACCAAAAAATAGTTGATTATCGTTAAAATAAAATTTAAAAGTTGACTTTTTTCAGAAAATTGAAAATAATATACTCATTTGTCATCTTTTTAGTACACATAATACTTGCACACATTGTTCAGTGCCGCTCGGGGGAATAACCCGCGAACAGCTGCGAAAACATCGCCACTGTGGTTAAACAACGCACTCCGGGCAAGTATTGGGTGTGTTAAAAAGAGTTGTCTAAATTTTTTTTGCAATCAATTAGAAAAAGGGCGTGCTTTACGTTTTATTTCAACGACAATTTATTCCTTTATAGCCATCAAATAGTGCCTTTCTTTATCCGACATCTATTTCCGGACACTGTCTATATTGACTTCTGTAACTACGTAATATCTATGGTAATATTATCTACATATCCCCACATATTTGTAATATAGATACTTTAAAACAGGGTTTCCCAACCTTTTTTTTGTTGATGCTCCCCGGACTATAAACTATATTTTCATGCCCCCCCCCCTTTTATTTAGTAAATTAAATAAAAATGGTAACTGAAGTTTGTAAATAGACAAACTTGCCTTTTAATAGTGAGACACAATAATTTAACACACTCAAACTGATTTCTCAACAAAAAATGTACACCAAAACGCCAAATTTTTCGCAAGTTTGTAGTAATAATAGTGAATATGATATTTAATTTCATTAATTTTATGCATGTAAATTAAATATTACATTGTAATGTTTTTGTTAATGTTGTTTGTATATTTTTTTGTTTTTTCTTTCTAAAATGCAAACGCTTTCTGTTCCTCTTGACATCTCTCTATGCCCCCCTTGCGAGGCGCGCCCCCCTGTTTGGGAACTCCTGCTTTAAAGCATTTCGATGCTGAAAATAAACTGAAATACCATAACTTCTCTGACAATCATACACTATCAGTACAAAATTCTAAAGTACTAGTACATGAGTATATAGCAGTATATAAAATTATTAATTATATAATAAAATTTAGGAAAATCGATCAAAGTTATCAATTGGTTATGACTTTATATTACGATTTTGTCACGAACTCCCTTTATAATTGTTTGCTTTTTATATAGTTTTTTAGAGTTTACTGATTTTTAAAGTATAAATATTATTATGCTTTAAAAATCATTAAACTCTAAAAAGCTATATAAAAAGTAAACAAAACCCGTGAATAAAGGTAGTTCGTGACAAAATTGCTATATAAAATCATAACCAATTAATTATTACCAATTTTTACAACCAACAAAAAATCTATGATAAACATGGTTATTAAACCCAAAACTTCATATAAATAGTATTAGTTTCTTGAATGCTATAGATCTGGTCAGGATTTTAAGGCGATAATGCAATAACTGCAACAGCAGTCATGGTATACAACCTCAGATTACAGCCACAACTACGACAATGGTTACTGTACAGGGAATTATTAACTTAAAGGAGGATGCAATGCATCTGAAAATAGTCAGATTTTTCTCTTTTTTGGAACATCCCTTGTCATGTGTTTGTAAATATCGCGAGTTTCCCGCAAAAACCGTTGGCACAGCAACGATACTTTGTCGCCCGCGTCAGCGCTGTTGTCGTCCATCAGCGTGCCTCTCTTTGTTGCTAGTTTGCTATTAATGAAAACAACTTCATCTCTTAGAAAAGAAGAGCTAAATGATCGCAATAGCATATAAGATCCCTGAAGACATTTGACTAAAAGCGCTCTCAAAACACCTGGATTTCAATATCTTTCTTTATACCGTACTAGTGCTCCATGTGGCATAATTTTGCCATCCTCTTTTTATCAATTGCTGTAGCACCATTATTTGGCTTGCTCAATGATATTGTAAATTTAGCTTTAAAACTTAGCTTCGAAATCGACTGGTATATTCTTGGAAAAAAGATGTTGCTTGCATTTATGTATACGCGTTAGAAGTTATACTTCTTTGGTATAATACAAGAATAACTTTATTTAGCACACAAATATTTAATAGTTGGTAAAACGTAATTCAATCAAATAATAAAATTTTAAAAATTAAAATTTACTTTATCATACTGGGTAGTAACAAATTTGATTTCTTTATCTGGAATTACAATCATTATCGTTTATTATTTAAACAAATGATAAAGTAATCATTTATAATTTATAATGCAAATATTCACATGTTAAAACTTAATCTCCCTTACACTTAAAATATATTTTTAAAAGTTTACAAGCACTACGAACCTTCACAATAAATAAATGTTTTTATTATATACATTACTATTAAATTTCAGTTACTAAAAATGTTGTTTAAAAGCACAGATATAACATAGATTTGTATGAATATAAAACACGTGTTGTATTTACAAATACCTCAACAACTATCATGAATATAGTATCAGTCACTACACGCATGTAAATATATGTTTAGTGAGCAACTTCATCCTGTCAATTTTGGTTGCATCGTGCGCACGCATCGTAAAATTTCACTGTCACAATTTTTTCATAATGCGTCTAAGGAAGTATAGGTTCAAAAGACTGGTTTCAAAAAGACGATAAATTTTTGGTAGCTTCCCCCACCTGTTAGGTGCGCGTTGCAAAATTCGCACCGCGTGTGCCGAGCGCCCTTCTTTCTAATCAGTCGAATTTATGCAAACCAGAGATAGGACGTGCGTTAGAATAATTGGTGGAAGATATTTAAAAAACATATATAAAACAAAAAATAATTTCAATGCTACACGTTTTGATTTTTCTATGTATGAATACAGTAGCTTTTATTTGAATAAACATGAATCAATATTTTCCACGAAAAGATGCCAATGTCATATCTTATAATTAATAAAGAAAATGTTAATACTCACAGCTCCAAGACGACATACATAACTTTCCCCGCATCGTAAGCGTCGTACAACTGTATAAGTCGAGGGTGCCGAAGTCGGCGCATCACGTCCACCTCTCGCTCCACGCTGCGCCGTTCCTCACGCCGCGCCACGCCGACCACCTTCGCTGCAAGATGGAGTCCTGTAGCTCGCTCGCAGCACTCGAAGACAGTGCCGAACTTGCCTCTGTGGGTGAAGCGGTTTTCAATTTATTATATACGGAAGATTCGGAACCTTGTTCGGTTTTCTAGTTTGCCTACCCTTATGTCGCAATGCTGTATATTTTCAATTGTTAAAGTTACAAATTTCGAAACTTTTTGTTTTTTGAAGTGAAACTTCTTTTGTGTTGATAAATGAAACATGTAACGCTGTTCTAATGCTCTCTGTAGGTGAATTTATGTAAGTGTTTAAGGTTGTGTTTTGTTGAAACATTAGATGGCCGTAAAAAAATGTTACGATCATCATGTTTGTTTAATTTTAACATCTAATAAATCAAAATTTCAAGGTACAAGCTAACGAAGAGTGAAAAAACTTCGAAATGTGAAAGAATAAAATATATCAATCGAGTCTGAAAGAAACGAAATAAGTCGACTAAATTCAATTTAAATAAACTGTTTAATTTTACATTCGGGGAAATGTGTTTATGAACAAGTATTTTCAGACGCAATCCCTTTTTTTTAAACCAAAACTACAAAAATAATCCCAAACTACATTTCAATAGTCTATTATACTCGTATATAGTGACGCTTTAGTAGGCATGCCCATCTTAATGACGGTAGTCACGAAATGTGTTCGAAACGTGCACTCTGAAATATTTCTGGACATGTAGTCGAGTTTATTACACATTGGTTTTGTCAATTCTGGGTTACGGAGATATAATACTGGTCTAAATCTAGTTGACAATTATTGTCAAATGTGAATGACTTTACGACATATTTATATATATATATATATATATATATATATATATATATATATATATATATATATATATATATATATATATATGTATGTGTGGATTTGACCGTTCGATATTAAATGAAAACCTAGTCAGTACTAGTTGTCATAAATACTTTAAAATAGTGAAATAAGCAATTACACCAAAAGTAAAAAAAAAATTGGAGTGCGGCTGTGTCATGGACACGGCCGCATATTGTACGTGAATACGTCTGTGTAATGAAGCGATTTCATCATCCACTTGCATAATTTCAACCGCCCCAGCTGTAGATGTACTGGCACCGTCGTTGATCCGCTCGGCCGCATTCATTCTTTTACGTTCCCGTCACTGCTTGACTCGGTCATATGGTGTTTTATTACCATTCGATTGTTCTTGAGAAGCTCTTTCGAGCCGTATACTAACCAAATATAGAGATCATATTTGGTTTTAGCTTTTCGACGCGTATAGGCCAACATTATATATTTTTGATAATATTTTTTTATTCTAACACCTTTTTATATTCACTGTCACTACTTCAAACTAACGTTTTATCGATAGATTTTGATGAGAGCTGAGAATTAAAACTTAAGCGAACATCGTAGCTTTTCGGACTTAAAAGTTATGCTAATTGCAAATCTCGATACGAAGCAAAATAACCTCAAAATGGCGGCATTTCCCCCTCCACCGCGCGCGATGCGCCACTGTTCTCGCTTATCGTATTCTTTGATCCTTTAGCTATCCAATGGTATAATTTAATTTTTGATGTAGAGGATAGATTCGATTCGATTCGACTGTATCCCCCGATTTTGTTATCATTAGGTTTTTGGATTGCCCCCGTATTCACGTCAAAAAAAATTTCCAATAAATTAAATAGCACTTTATAAACAAAACGTAAACATCATTTTCAACATTTATGTTACGCGACAATGGCGACGGCCAGAAATCGTTGTTTTGGTCTTACAAACCACTTAAACCGTGTTTGAAATTACAAACCACTTAAACCTATTTTTGTGGCTAATGTACTAAATTTAGTTAATTAATTTTTAGCGTACGGTTGAGAAATACCATATTGTATACAATGATTCATTTAATGTCGAACGGTCGAATCCACATTATTAAATATTTGTCATCTCAGAAAATATGAATATAATTAAAAAAAAACTGCAATACTATGTGCCGTTGTCTATATTTCTTGAAATTGTTGGTTAATCAAAATAATTTTAAAGTCTAGTCAAATGCCAGTATTGAGAATTTTGAAGCCTAATATTTAGCCAACAGGGCTAAAAATTAAAAGTATTAAATGAACTTCAATTTTAAAAGACGTTTCCATTCGATGGAGTCCGCGAAAGAAAAATGTGCTCTGGCTTTTTTCATGTAATTTGCAATAATATAAAATAAAAATTAATGTTTTGCGGCAATTTAATATAATAATTTAGATTTCTATTTGAAGCATTTAATTTTAAAATTTCGTAGGTCTGAAACAGCAGAAGCCGTGACGCTGTGACAGACAGACGAACGGACAAGTCAAAATTATAAGTTTCTTATTTCGCTAGGGAATCTTAAAAATATTAACTTTTTTAACTCACCGAATTCGCATATTCTTTATCTATATCCGCACATCGATATCTCCGATATAGATTGTATCTTATCCGCACATCGACGTATTTATATATTATCCGCACATCGATATCTCCGATCTAGATTAAAAAACCTGTTAGTACAAGGCCTCAAATTATAGTTTATAAAACTAATTTGGCCAAACAATTTTGTTTATCTGGCACATAATAATTGTTTTCCTAGACAATAATTTATCACACACCCAAAACAGAATTAGAAGAAGTCGCTTTTATACGTTAATTCGTCGCCTTTTCATTTGATCTTTATTTACTAACTCGTTGTTTGTTGTTACATTGTCTTTTAACATCTGTTCAGTTTTAAATTATTTTATTGTTGTTGCCGTTTCGGTGTTGTTAAAACTATTTGCAGTCCACTATATCAGTATTGGTCTCGCAATAACAAGTATATCAATAACAAAATTGGTCGCAATTAAATGAAACTACGTGATGCAGTATTATTTCTACTTTCTTTAAGTTCTATACCACGACCTAGGTTTCGTTGTATTACAACATCTTCAGGTGGGCTATTAGCAAAGATTAACTCTTAGGAACATCCAACAGCATTTATATGTTTCAAAAACAATAGCGGAAGCCGGGTTTGTGTGGGTTCTCCCACTGCTTATGTTAGTGAGTTTATTGTTGGGGAGCGGTGTAGGTTTTATTATATTTCCGAGAGTTATACGATATACCAGTATTTTAGTGAGGATAATAAATTAAATTGATGTTATTTTATGAGGTTACACAATGCAAATGTCCCGGTGTATGTAATGAATGAAAGTTATTCTCAGTAATATATTTATACAATAGCAAGGGTATCTGAAAGTTAGAACAAGGTTATACCACTAATTCTACATATCTCCCGTTTTATTTATTCATATATTTATTTATATTTTTATATATTTATATTTAGATGTGTAGTTGGGCTGAAACAATTTGAAGAGTACTGTAGTATCAATGTTGTCTAACTATATTATGTCTAGAAGATATTAAGTATAGGTGATGATATTATATTTAGTTGTTCATTTAATATATTAACCTTGGTGTTTTTTTTTGTCTGTTTATTAATAATGTTTCTAGGATATTAAGTTTATTGCCTTTTGTATTTATTTGTAATATAAAGGGAGCATTATCAGTATGAGGGTGATTGTTATTTTCAATGAGGTGTTTTGCATAGTGAGATGTGTCTGGTTTATTATTTCGCCACCTGGCAATGTGTTCTTTGTATCTTGTAGTAAAATCTCTTCCTGTTTGACCGTAACTTTGCCAACTCCCTACACAACAATATCAAATTCACTTTGGAAGTAGAATCCGATAATAAACTAAAATTTTTAGATATTACAATAGAACGCAAAAATAATAAACATCAATTTAGTATATTTAGAAAAGACACATCACTGATACAATAAACATAGGAAGCTTTCACAGAGATCATAGGCTTCATTTTTTATTAAGAATTGTAATACGCAGGATTACTTAAGAAAACCTAACTTTATTTTGTAACCGGAAAAATCGCAGGCTCTTCCTATTGGCTCATAGATGGCACCTATTATTTTTGGTTATAATAGGAAAAGTATTTCTGGGGTTAAAGGAATAAAACTTTAGTTTTTTGCTTGCCAGTTATATCTGAATCGCTGTTGTTTTACAATAGTTATTAGGAATTCGAATGAGTTGTTGTTAAAAAACCACTTTTTTAAATCAAAGACTAAAAAAGTGAAATGATACTATAAATAAGGTTGGAACAGAGTTTATACTTGTAGCCTCTGCGAGTTATTTTTTAACTTTTAACTTTGCTTGCGTTGACTTCTTAGGTTAGTGAATTGTAAATGATAGTGATATACACGTATAAATTAAATTTTCTGTAATGTTTTAAAAGTTAAGAGGCCGATAATTATAATATACTTTTGTATCTGTTCTAGACTATAGAAAATACAACAGTAGTCCCTTTATTTGAATCTGGTTAGCAGTTTTAATATTATATAAAAGCAAATAAATAGAAGCTAAATAAAATAGGAATTTTTCAAAATTCCCTTATTTTCTATTAACGTTGGAAACGGTTATGTGGACATTTCATACGATTATGTAATCTATAATTTAACTTTCAAAATACTTTTGTATCTGACCTAGATTATAGTAAATACAATAATCGCTTTATTTGAATCTGTTTAGCAGTTTTGACATTATATAAAAGCAAACAGATAGAAGGTAATTAAAATAGGAATTTTTCAAAATTCCCTTATTTTCTATTAACGTTAGAAACGATTATGTGGACATTTCATACGATTTTGTAATCTATAATTTAACTTTCAGAATACTTTTGTATCTGTCTTAAATTATAGAAAATACAACGGTAGTCGCTTTGTCTGAATCTGTTTAGCAGTTTTGACATTATATAAAAGCAAACAAATAGAAGGTAATTAAAAAATGAATTTTTCAAAATTCCCACGTTAGAAACGATTATGCGGACGTTTCATACGATTATGTAATTATATTATTTGGGTGCTTCTAGTTGAGCTAACAACTTGAAAACTTGGCATTTGGCCGGTACACGAGTTGTAGAAAAAAAAGAAAATTGCCAGTTTTTAATATAATTACTACAAAACATGATAACACATTAAAAAAGTTCTCAGTAAGCATACCTTTATTTAGCGGTAAAGTACAGGAGTCTGAGCTTGAAAGTACTGAATTCGAATCTCGTAATATTTTTTTGTTTATTACCTTATAATTTTCCGAATTTCTGTTTTCAACATAACTTATGTACAGACTTTTTTATATTGCTTTATTACTTATAGATAACTATTTAAAAGTTCTATTTAAAATGTCTGAAAAAATATAGTGATAAGGATTTGAAAATATTAGCAACTAACTAGTTTCTTCAGTCATAACTAGTTAGTTTCTGTATCTAGAGAAACTAGCTAGTCATGACTGCGGTTTAATGATACAGGCTAACAACGATTTTATCTACCTTCTTTATTGTACACCAAATAATAAAATATGCGATAGATATGCCTCCAGAATTCCATTACCACACGTTAGTTGATGGTTTTCATTTAATAATATCTGTATATATGTGCTGTACATATTGATGTCAAATGTACATATAATGACAAATGACTATAAATTCGCTCTCAAGTACGCCCAGTATGTTTTTATGATGTTATATAAGTGTGCCCAATGTGCTTTTATGATGTTTCGTAAGTGTGCCCAACGTGATTTTATGTTTTTAAGTGTACCCAATGTGCTTTTATGATATTTTCTAAGTATGCCCAATGTGCTTTTATAATTCTTTGTAAGTGTGCCTAATGTGTTTTTATGCTGTTTTTTAAGTATGCCCAGTGTGTTTTTATGTTTTTTAAGTGTGCCCAATGTGATTTTATAATGCTTTGTGAGTATGCCCAATGTGCTTTTATGATGTTTTGTGAGTGTATCCAATGTGCTTTTATGATGTTTTGAAAGTATGCCCAGTGTGCTTTTATGTTTTTTAAGTGTACCCAATGTGCTTTTATAATGCTTTGTGAGTATGCCCAATGTGCTTTTATGATGTTTTGTGAGTGTATCCAATGTGCTTTTATGATGTTTTGAAAGTATGCCCAGTGTGCTTTTATGTTTTTTAAGTGTGCCCAATGTGCTTTTATAATGCTTTGTGAGTATGCCCAATGTGCCTTTATGATGTTTTGTGAGTGTATCCAATGTGATTTTATGATGTTTTGAAAGCATGCCCAGTGCGCTTTTATAAAATGTTCTCTTACTCCTCTATAAAGAAGTTAATTCATCAAAAAATAAGAAGTTAATTACAAAAATCTTCCTCTTGGGTATCTAAATAGGGCATTCATGAAGGAAAACAACTTTTATTAACAAATCATAATTAATTTTTCTAATTCGGGGGATGCGAGACTCAAAATGCAAAGAGACGATAAACAAGGGGATCGTTAGGTTATTTAGTTTTCAGCGGAGCAATGCTTAAAACGTTTAAAGATTATGCTTGAATATATGTATTTAACTCTATTTCTTACCGTCCAATCTCTGATATGAAGTCATAATGCTCCTTCGCATCCGTCCCTCGGTTGATTGTGACATCACGATACGGGAACGGAGCCTCGACTTCTGTTAACAATAGAAATAAATACATTTGTATTAGGTTAATTATTGAATTCAAAATGTATTTACATTCAATGCCAAATATGTTGTATAAACATATTTTAATAGACATTTTGAATAGAACACATTTGAGACCTTATTGATGATGATAGACATTTTGTGACTATAATCTTTTAGTTTTTATTTTAGAATACTTTGAAAGATAAAAAATCGGCCAAGAGTGTGTCGGAAATTGAGGTTCTATATGTGTCTATATCTCTTCACATATACATTAAACACTAAAAACACTGACGTAAATTTATCACAACAAACAAATAATAATTTAAGTTGATAGTTACTAATACGTATTTCAATTATATTCAATGATTTGTTCATATTTTTGGTGACAGCTCGAGACTAATCCGTGTGTATTAGTAAGATATCTCTTCACATGTGTATTAAAAAACGCTAACGTAAATTTATCACAACAAACAAAGAGTAATTTAAGTTGATAATTACTAATATTTATTTCAATTATATTCAATGATTCGTTCATATTTTTGGTGTAGCTCGAGACTAATCCGTGTGTCTTACGCCCGTATGTACCATACACAGTCAGGACTCTCAGTCGGATTTATTGATAGTTAAAACCATATTTTGTCTGGATATTTTACGAATTGGACCGTGCAATAGGGCACGGTCGGTAAAGTAGACTCTTGTTCCTACTCGACTGACAGTTAATGACAAACAGAAATACGTTTTTAACCGTCAGTAAGTCTGACTGACAGTTTCGACCATATGTAGTAAAAAGGCAAGCACGTGGTGCGTATTGAGATATTGTTTATATACCAGATGAATCCTTACTGTGCTGATTAACAGAGATTAGTTTATGTTAATTCAAAACACTCGATATAAATTATAGGACATGTTGAAAAAGGCAATATGGAACACGCGCTAAAGACACGACGATGTAAATCATTTTACATCGAGATAGATGTATACGTGAAAATCCTCATTCACGGCGGTGTAAGTCACTTTACACCGAAATGTGCACGTGAAAGTCCTCGTTCATGGCAGTGGAAATCACTTTACCATAATATGTACACATGAAAATCCTCGTTCACGGCGGTGTAAATTACTTTACACCGAGATGTACACGTGAAAATGCTTGTTTCTAAATGCCGAATAATGGCATAGCTAGACACACACAGTCACATGGACCATCCAACGTGGTACTAGCGCTTTGCCTAATAACTTAATGGGCGCGCATTGACGGTGTTTGTGATAGTGTGGCGTCTTTAGTCCTCGTGCGTGATTAATGAATAGCACTGCGGCAGATAGCTTGCCAATACTGTTTATTCATTATCATCATTAGAGTCATAAATTAGGAATAGTCCCAGATTTTTAAAAACTCATTTATATTATGTAATGTAATTAACAAAGTATTTGAAACAAAAAGTGTTTCAACGTTGTGTTTGTATAAAAATAAATACAATTGAAAAAATTTCGATTTGTCAGTAACATTCTCAAAATATCTGCCCTCATATGTCAAAAAAAAATTAAACTTTAAACAGAATCAGAAAACATTGATGACAGTATTTAGTAAAAAAATCTTTTAATAAAAATGAATTAATGTTAAAAAAAATTATTTAATTTTTCACCAATTGTGCGAGTAAATTTTCTTCCTTTATAGACTCCCTTCGTTTAAAAATTTTGTAATCTCATTTATTACTCTGTGTTTAAAAGATTTTCCGACTTATAACGTTTTCTTCTCTTCATATATTTACCTACCTAACTAAACAAATTGACAACAACCATATAAATACAAACAACAGTTTTCACAGGTGTCATTTCAACCCTTAGTTAGATTTTTCCAATAACACTTTGCAAAAATAGTCAACATTTATAAATTACTTAAAAATTAAAAGATAAGTGGGGGTTATTACAGAAAGATAAATATTATAAATTCACTAATATGCGTTGATACATCATTAGGTGTTAAATTCGATCCATGTTTACAAATAACACGTATGTTGAAAGTGGAAACGTACCGAGCTTTTGCGTAACAAACTTCGAGGATTATTACCGAATCCAACAAATGCACTTAAAAAAGATTTAAATACTTGTTTACGTCCTTCACGCATGTAAGTAGAAATTTTCTACACGTGCGCACAACACGTGTGTTCAAGACGAACACGCCACGTGTGCCCGTTGGCGGCTTGACATGCTATAGCGATATATAATTTATACGCTTTCTTGAATCTCTACTAGAAACTGAAAGAAGATCGTCGAAAATAGGCCTAGGGTTACAGAAATAGAATATAACTTAAAGAAAAGCTAATATTTTATAGAATATACAAAACCAAACGAATCAGCCATAAACAATCAGAAAAGGGTTAAAAATAAACTTAGAAAATACAAATTTAGTGAGACTTTTTCTTTTTCTATAAAGGTGGCAATAGAAAGAGGGAGAAGCAGAGTCTAAAATGAATGCTACGTTTCATCCTACGTTTAATAAAGTATTATTACATAACTTATCATTTTTGTAGTTTTAGCATGAAATTATATAAAATAAATCTAAGCAGTTTTCAATTCTGGACAGACACCTTTTTCTAGGTTTCTGTCCAGGTTACAGAAAATACAAATTTAGTGAGATGTTCTATCCTGCCTCGATTTTGTCTCAGAACACGAGCGGTCCTAGCGACTTATGGTAGGCCTATGTTTATGTGTTTGTTACCAGTTTCGGTGCGAAAATAATTGGTTCTGTTCTAACTAAACTTTGTATAAGTACAGTATAAACTCTCGGCATTATCCTGCAATCTATGGCTAGCCGTTTTTTGATTGTAGTTGAACAAAAATGAAACCAAAATTTCATACTAATCCAATTTTCACGGGAAAATACCGTTTACATTTGGAATAAGAACTTCTCAAAGCAACAGTTGAATTGTTTCATTTCAAGCTGCTGAATTGAAGTTCAGTGGTGTGGCATGGTTTCTGAGATATTTATATTGTTTAAAATTTTTTGTAAGTGTTGGTAATAGCACAGCGTCATCTATGGTCGTCCCTGGAATGTAAAATTCATCAAAATGGCCATTGGGGTGATTTTGGGGATATTCGGAATTATCCTGCAATCTATGGATAACCATTATCCGATTGCAGTTAAACAGAAACAAAACCAAAATTTCATAATAATACAATTTTCACGAAAAACCGTTTATATTTGAAATAAGAACTCCTCAAAGTAACTGTTGCATTGATTTATCTCGAGCTGCCGAATTGAAGTTCAATGGTGTACATGGTCTCTGAGATATTTACATTCTTTAATAAATTTTTTAAGAGTTGGTAATAACACTGTGTCATCTATGGTCGTCTCTGGAATATAAAATTCATCATAAAAACCGTTTACATTTGTAATAAGAACTCCTCAAAGCAACTGTTGCATTGTTTTATCTCGAGCTGCCGAATTGAATATCAATTCTATCCCATGGTCTCCGCGATATTTACATTCTTTAATAAATTTTTTAGAGTTGATAATAATACTTTGTCATCTATGGTCGTCTCTGGAATATAAAATTCATGATAAAAACCGTTTACATTTGGAATAAGAACTCTTCAAAGCAACTGTTGCATTGTTTTATCTCAAGCTGCCGAATTGAAGTTCAGTGGGGTGGCATGGTCTCTGAGATATTTACATTGCTTAATCGATTTAATGAACGTTGGTAATAGCACTGCGTCATCTATGGTCGTTTCCGGAATATAAAATTCATCATAATGACCATTGGAATCACAGGACTAACTAAGTAAGTGCAGGATAAAATAATTACTGTGTTATGACAACCAAGAAATTTTAATATTTTGTTTACGTCCTTCAAAACAAGCAATGGCGTACACGTGTATTACAGCTATACATTCGTGCTATGGTGGCAGAAGGCGCGGCGCGTGACGCTCTGTGTATTACACGAGTTATGAAAAATGTCGTAAACAGAAATATGTGTTACGTTTCTGGCACTGGTTTTGACCAACGAAATTATGTTTATGTTGGTGGAGTAATATGTTTGAGCATTGATGTTTTTTGTAGCGTTGTACCGTATACGTTTACAATTAATATATAGATAAGTTTAAACACATATTAGGCGTACTCTTCGATTTGTTTTCCATCTATTGGCGTCTAAATGGAAATTTTGCTATGAACACATAGTTTATTAAGGATTTCAAGAGCTTGAATAAGATGAAATTAATCTATAACTTTTAATTCATTGTAATTCCACTTCATTATTTCTTAATCGTAAACAGAATCAACGTGAAAAAAGTGAGGAAAAACAGTAAATTACAAGTGTAATTTATATTTATTTGTATGAAATAACTGACATGAAGCGTCCGGTGTGTTGCGTACTACACGATTTTTAACCCTTGCGTTAACATGAAGATAGGATGAAATATAAGAAAATTGGATTAATTATAATCGTTTTATTTGACATATGGAAGAGCCTGGGACAACAAGGGGTATCTTAAAATTACATTGAAATTATCAGGAACATCTACTAAAAACCTTGGGAAAAAAGTTTAAAATCAACAGTGGTGTGAGACAAGAGGACCGAAATAGTTCTCCACCGTATTGGAAAGTATCTTCTGCAAACCGAACTGGAATGCCTTCGGCTTAAACATACATGGCACAAAAATGAACCACCCAAGATTCGTGGATGATATAGTCCTGTTTGAAGAAAATCCAACACACCTCGAAGAAATGATTAAAACATTAAATGACAAAAGCAATAAAGTAGGGACAAGACAAGATTGCTTACAAATTCCAAACCAATAACTATAAAAATCGACCACCAACTTCTCGAATATGTTCAAGAGTACTGTTACCAAGGACAAATAATTTCTCACGAATACCAAACCACAAAAGGAATCAACAGAAGAATAGCAAACGGATGGAAGAAATAGTGGTCTTTAAAAGAAATCCTAAAATCGAAAGTGTATCACCTGTATTCTAGTAATTACCTACGGATGTGAAACTTGGTCGTTCACTAAACATCACCAAGAGAAGATAGCACGCTGTCAGAAAGCCATGGAAAGAAGCATGACAGGGAAACGGGATAAAGTGAGGAGTAGCACGGTAAGGAAAAAAACTAAAGTAGTTGACATACTTACTCAAATAAACCAACAAAAGTGGAGGTGGACTGGTCACACTATTCAAGATACACAATATAAATGGAGCACAATCGTATCAGACTGAGACGGTAAGAGAAATAGAGGGCGCCCACTAATGAGATGGCAAGATGACTTAAAACTTACGGCTGGACACCACTGGAGAAGGGTGGCGCGTGATAGAATACAATGGAAGATGCTGGAGAAGGCCTATGCCAAAAGGCACACTGAACTTCGAGATGTCCTGTAACCTTGTGGTTCAGAATTAAGGGCTTTAAAATAAAAAAACCGTTTTATTTTATACTTAGGAACCTGTTGGCTTAGGGTAGATATAGATAAGTTCAGGGATTATTACGGCAATATGTGACGAAAATAACGCGGTAGGGAAGGGGATATTGCGCTGTAATCGACTATCAGTGCGTAAACACTTAGTAATATGTGCGTTCAATTTATCTAATTACAACTTGTAGATAGGTCAAAATTAAGCGGACGATGAATGGCACAATACTATGAATATTTACGTACTAACGTTGATAAAGTAATTTCGATACAGGTAAAGTGCTTAGTTAATATTCGATTCAGAATATAAAAAAATCATTTCGAACCTAGGAGAAAACCACATTTTTGGGGTTTCGTACCTCAAAAGAAAAAAGGAACTCTTATAGGATCACTTCCTTGTCCGTCAAGACCCTTTTTCTCAGGAATATGTGAATAATACAAAATCTACAAGTCCCGTTTAGCATAGAATCATGAAATTTTGGAATAATGGCAAGAGACAAGGTCTCACTTCACAAGTAAAGGAAATATGCGCCTGTGAAAGATATAGTAGGCAATATATTTTTGTTCTAAAAAATTAAAATTTTGTAAATAATTTGATATTATGTACTATTAAAGTTTATAAACGTATAAATGTGTATGGAACCCTCGTAGTGCGAGTTCTTTTCGTGCTTGACAGGTTTTTTTACATAACGTTACTTGCATATTATATTAGGATTTTAAGTTTTGAAGTTTCTTACGCTCTTCCATTTAACGTTACTAGCAAGAATGATAGAATGGAGGGAAGAGAGAGAATGAGAAAGTGTATAGCCAGTTATTGATCTCCCAAATATTCACTCGAATCATTTCACCAGCAAGAAAGCTTTCAACAAGAAAGCTGATTGTCCTATCCTTTTATCGTATCCTGTAATCGAGTTGAAGAAGGGGTTATGCTTGAGATTTCTCCATCATGAGAAGATTCATAGGAGAAGTAAAGTCTCCGACAAAACCCGCAGGATTGACAAACTGAAGTGGCAATGGACAGATCATAGAGCACGCAGAACTGAAGATCATTAGAAAATAAAAGTTCTCGAATGGAGACCACGTATCGGAAGACGCCAAGTACCACGGTCTCCCAATAGGTGACGAGATGATCTGGTGAAATTTGCGTGAAGCTATTGGATACAAACAACACGGGATAAATCTTCGTTGTAATCGATGGGGGAGACATATTTTCAGCACTATACGTCTTCCTACTGATGATAATGTCATTGTGCTAAGTATTAAATGGTTTCTACAAAAATTCATGTAAACGTATCAAACTAGTAAGAAAACATTCTGTTGCTGGCTTTTATCACGTTAACTTTAAATATATAGTGAATTTTCTTTTCGTAAAAAATATATATTTTTGAAATCACTCCCATTTCGCATGTTATAATGGTTCTTATAAGAGCCTTTTTGCGAGGGAACCCTGTGGACAACGCTTGTAGTACGACAAAGCTCAGATGTTAGTTCAAAAATTGAGGCTGAAAGACTATGGAAAATTGAATTTACGTTTAACGAAAGGATAACTATGCAAACACAGCAGTAATCATAATATTATTCATCTAGGGTCAGAGGTCAGGGTAGTTTATTTATGATAAAAAACAATTATTAGATTGCGAAGATGTCTTGTTATTCTCAATTATTATTTAACTATCCAAAATTATCATCGTTGCAATTAAACATCGATCATTTAAATTGCACAAGTAAATACATATTAAGTAATTCTAACTGCAAAATTTAGTTTGGTCTTGTCATAGTTGCGGACACAGCGCAAGTGTAGTAAGAACAAATAAATGTTGCTGCCTTAAATGTTGCTGGCTTTCCAGACAATTCGGAAGAAATTAAAAAATAAATAGCAAAAAAATAAAATAAAATATTGTTTATATGTACTTACGAAGGAAAAGTTATTTCTGGAAATTTGTTTTCGGTAGCTATTTAATTAAAAACACTTTGCCATAATATTGGATATATTTGGTGTAAATTTTGCAGAAATTCATTATTCACAATTAAATGAAACTACGTGATATAGTAATATTTCTACTATGTATTACATCTTGAGGTGGACAATTAGCAAAGATTGACTAATATATATATATATATATATATATATATATATATATATATATATATATATATATATATACACACATATTATCTGCTAATATATATATGTAATAATAATTGTGGACTTTATCATAATGCAAGAAGGCATTTTGATGAATATTTTCTTAAAATAAGAAATTGATAGCAGACAACACGCACTGTGAGTCACAATTCGTATTAATGGCAGCTTTGTAAATTTATGTAGGTTATTCCATATTTGAGGACTGCTAAAACAATAATAACGTACCTATATAGTAAAACGTCATTTGGTAATTGCGATATAAGGTTGCCGCGGTAAAAAGTTGACGACTGCGCGAATATAGGAAATTATTAGATATGAAAAACGAAGGTCTTTTCAACAACACAAAACACAAATATCATAAAGTTAAATGAATCTTCTGAACCACAAAGGATAGAAGAAAAATCGATAAGAAATAGGAAATAGAAGTAACCATACCGTTATCACAGGCAGATAACGAAGAAGTCTTTTGAACACATTCGATCATCAGGTTATATTGAGTGATACTTACTGCAAACTCAACTGTGTTGGTTTGAACTTTCTCCGTACTAAAAACGTACATTATAAATAAAATGAAGGGTTGTTGGATATTTCTTTTCTTACAAAACAAGGACTTTTTATTACTAAATGAACTAAACGAAGTCTTCCAATGAACTAAAATGTGCACGAAAGTCTTCTAATGAACTAAACTGTGCAAGAAATATGGATATCGAATAGGCATTTGTGATTAACTATCATAATTTGATTCTAAAAATCATTCTTTACTTATTTTCACCATCAGTTGCCAATTTCACCAATTAATTTATCATTCGATTATTTCAGCGATTCATGATTGCACTCACTCCACGTGCCACTCCACGAACCCACGTTTCAGGACATTTTACTAACAGACAAATGTGCTGAAACGAAACGTCGACATTGAGCAGAAATAGAATCAAAACTCGGTTAAACAAACAGACGTTTGTTTTACTCGCTCAAGAATGTCTGCAATGCTATCTCGCCGAATGTATCACTTATAATAGCTGCAGTCTAGCTGTATAAGTATTAGAACTGCGAGTACGCGGTCAATAAACAGAACGGAGATTCGCAAATAAGGAAAATGTTAATGATTTCTACTGAGGAACTGGAGATTTCCGTGGAAATTTTCAACCGTGTCGTTAATCAAATGAAACTATTAAGATATTAATTAGTTTTTAAGGTATTTCCCCGTTTCTCTTTATCCCTCATTCTTCCTATTTAAGTTTCCGTAATCGAAGGTTGTACATGACGTATAAAAATGAACAGTGCAACAATGGAAAGGAAGAAAAAGTTTATTCTTTTCGTTATTGTGAAATTGTCTTTTCTTAGGCTGAAACTTTTCGTCATTATAAGTCTAGTTAATTAATTAATATGTTATATAATTTAATACCTACCTAATATGTTATATAATTTAATATAAAATACCTTATTTTAGTTTCGTATTTTTTTCGTAGCAAAATCGGAACAACTAAACACTTTGGAATCTCCTCGATATTCGAAAATCACACGCTTTCTTCTCGAAGGTTATTTAATGTATATAAATGTTATATATGTAATTGGAGGAAAATTGGGTTACTACAAGTACAAATCCTCAAGAATAAAATGAGAGTTTCCCTTTTTGGAGGACTATTTTTGAAGAGTAAGGGAGAAGGTCAAAAAATTTTCTTTTTCAAAGCAACCGTGTGTAGAAAATGTTAGTTAAGAAATATCAAATGATGTAATGGGAATCCTTATAACTTCGTTCTTTTCATCTGTCAGTATGTCACAGCCATTTTACCTTCATTTTACTATTAATGAAATTTGGATGTTAGGTGTCTTCTACCGCTATGCAATGAAATAGTTGAATTATGAAAAAAACATAATATTAGGGGTACTCCGTACATGTAACTGATTTATGAAAAAAAATATCCAGTGCATATATGGGTATCGTTAGATAGGCCTTTCAACCAACCGAAACATTTGTTATAAAAGATATCTTTATTCTAATATGTGTAAAAGACATCAACCGAAACCATTTGTTATAAAAGAGATCTTTATTCTAATATGTGTAAAAGACATCAATCGAAAACATTTGTTATAAAAGAGATCTTTATTCTAATATGTGTAAAAGACATCAATCGAAAACATTTGTTATAAAAGAGATCTTTATTCTAATATGTGTAAAAGACATCAACCGAAAACATTTGTTATAAAAGAGATCTTTATTCTAATATGTGTAAAAGACATCAATCGAAAACATTTGTTATAGAAGAGATCTTTATTCTAATATGTGTAAAAGACATCAACCGAAAACATTTGTTATAAAAGAGATCTTTATTCTAATATGTGTAAAAGACATCAATCGAAAACATTTGTTATAAAAGAGATCTTTATTCTAATATGTGTAAAAGACATCAACCGAAAACATTTGTTATAAAAGAGATCTTTATTCTAATATGAGTAAAAGACATCAACCGAAAACATTTGTTATAAAAGAGATCTTTATTCTAATATGTGTAAAAGACATCAATCGAAAACATTTGTTATAAACTTTGACTTTTCAAGTAACGTAGGTAAAATTCTGAGAAAAATTAAGGTAGTAAAACTTAAAATAAACTTTCTACGAAATTTGGTTTGAATAAGATAAGTTGTATGATTTTTGAGATATACGATATTTTTGGTACCGACCGCAGCAATACTTGTTTTCTTTGTCACAATGTCTTTGAAAAATACAAACTTGTAAGTTTAATATTGTTGGGATTTTTTCAAATATATTTTTTACATAATAAAACTCACCGAAAATCGCAGTCACTCAAACTGATCTCGAAAATTATCGTCTATATTGGTTGACTATTAAGAATACGCGTCGCATTATCTGAGATAGCTTTTTTGTTACAGACAATTTTCTTGTTTAAATCTAAATATGACAGTGAAAAATAATAACTGGTGTTATTTATTCATATTTAAATATGCAAAAATAGTTTTTCCCATTTTATACTAGTTTATCAAGTTATTAGTTATTAGAACGTTCATTTAATACAGTTTATAAGGTTGTTTGCCAACGTACAGAGATACCACTTCTACAGTTTTATTTTATGTACAGTTTTTTTTCTAGCTTATAGGTTCATTGCCTGTCCAAGACTTCCATTGTAGTTCTTCTCCGTTATCACTGCCCTATTTTCAGAAATTACCATGACTAACTTCACTAATTTCATGACTACCCACAGAAAATGTCACGGAATAACGTTTCTTTCACGTCACGTAAGTACATGCAAATACTATTTAATTCAATTGTTTTATGATTTTTATTTTTTCGAATTATCTAGACGATAGCAATTAACTAACAATAGTGAAGTAGCAATGTTAATGTGTCACTGACATTGTGCGAGTGTGACAAGATACAAGTGAATTCTGTAGTTTTAGGATTATACCGTCATTATATGTGGGTAATGGGCTGACTTGATTTGCCTTACAATAATGCTATCACATTCACACCTATGTCGTACTCGCTCGTTCAAAATGTAAACATAGGAGCGTGATAATTGTAACTATCCCTTTTTATACGTAATTTTTGTAATGACGTCTCATTTTTCTGTTCGCTGTCTGACTGCTGCATCCAGTTGAGGTTCAGCCAATTTTTGTACCTATATGGAGATAACTCTGTTAATTGCTTAAATAATTAATCAAATAGGTAAACTCCTTAAGAATGGTTTATGTGAAGAATGCAAAGCAGCATTGCAATCCTAGCAAAATTTAAATCCCTTTGATTTTTCGTGGAATTTAAAAAATAAAGCTCATATGAAAGCCTATATTTTTTAGTTTCCGAATGAAATATGAAAAATCTTTTTCACTTTTCACTTCGTTGCACCCAAACCTTGAAAGCATTAGAAAAATGATACCATAATTTTTTATGAACTTTAACAGCATTGAAGAAGTGAAAAATATAATTTTTCAATCAATTGTATAAAACATTTAAAAACATGCGTTATTCATTTTAAATTCATTTTTAATATTTTTAATTAATTCATTTTTATTTCTTAAATAATTTTTTTGACCAAGTTAATAGCTGTTACATTAAGAAAGATACTTTTACTTTGAACACATATATCTTTCAGAATAATGGTAGGATAACAATCGGCAAGGTGTTATTAAAGTAATGAAAGAATTCTTTTAGGAAAATGGAAGAAAAATGTCTCATGTGATTTAAAAAATAAGTAATTTCAGTTTGGAAAGCATGTTAAAAATAATATTTTTGTATATTTTAGTAATTCGAATGTGTTTTTTTATTTTACAAATAATAGCAAAAAAGTGCTAAATTTTAAGATATTGTGATTTTTTTTCTCCGTGTTCAAAATTGTCGACATGATTGATTTATCCAAGAGATAAGTTTTCCTATCTTTTTAGCAATCAGAAAAATAACGAGACGTCAGAAAATTTTTAAATGAATGTATCTGCGAAAGGTAATTAATTAATTAATTAATTGAATTTAAATTTTGAAGATTTGACCAGATTAAATTCGCGTCATCAGACAGACTTAGGTTTATACTCTCTTACTTCAATTGAAAAAGAACTTCATGCCTTGGCGAAGAAGCGAAAATATTCTGATGTTGATTCATTAGATACCAACTTAATAGAATGTTCAACTATATCATTGTTTAAATTAAAATCACCTGACATAAATCTGACGCGTGACTACGTGAGATTAATATCGACATTTGAGGACGAAACTAAAACCCACTCCACTCAATCATTCCAGACGCGCGGGTTTATTATAAGCTCTCAGAGTTACGGTATCGACGTTGAAGAGACCGCCCTAACGAATCCCGCCCGCCGTGGATCTGAGCCAACGGCGCCGGCGGCGTCAACAACGTAAAGGTCGCATGGACAATAACTAAAGCTAGTTATTATTATTATTTATCGTTAAACGACTTAAATATTGAGTGAGAAAACTCAGAGTTGACTGTGGTCAGATTGAGTGGAGTCGCGCATCGTTGGATCGGAGGGAACCAAAAGTAATTGCGGAGAATGGAAAGTTAAGGTAACTCAAAATATTTTTAAATTATGGTTATTCAAATTTGTTCTGAATAGGTTAAATTGCTGAGTGTGTTAAATTACGTGTATCACAAGTTCACAAGATTTTGTGACAATTACAATAACTAATTAAGAATATATAATTATGGTTGATAATAATTTTTGAAAACAAAATAATAAACGATTTCGTTGATAAAACTAAAAAAATTTCTTACTGTCAATGTTCATACAAATATAAATTAAAGTTGCCTTTAATAACTCATACATTTGATTTTGTGATAATAACAAAAATTAACTTTGAATATTGATTCAGAATACATAACAATTTTTAACAATTATTTAATATGTTTGACGTTAATTTTGTAGAAATTCATTATTCACAATTAAATGAAACTACATGATGTAGTATTATTTCCACTTTCTTTAAGTTCTTTACCACGACCTAGGTTTCGTTTTATTACAACATCTGTGTCAACAACATCAGGTGTAATACTACATCACGTAGTTTTATTTAATTGTTACCATTGTAACCATTAATAAATCCAAAGTTTTATCTAATGGTTAATGTTTAGATAAATATGATTTAAACTTTTCTTCAGGAAGTTATGTATTTGACTCTGTAACAATAACATTAAGTAACTTTGAATATTGAATCAGAATTAATAATACTTTTTGACAAATAAAGTAATAGTAGATTATCACTGATAATTCCAAAGCTTCATCTAATGGTTTGTGTCTACATAAACATAAATTAGACTTGTCTTTAAATTACTCTGCATTTGGTTTTATGACAATAACAATAACTCACTTATCATAGAATTGTTAATTGATTGTTAAATCAGAATTGATAATAATTGTTGACAAATGTAGCGGTAAATAAAAATCGTTGATGGAACGAAAACTGCTTTATTCAGTGGTCGATATCTCAATAGACTTAATTTAGAATTATCTCTAATGAGTCGTAATCTATTTATACTTATATTTTTGTAAACAGAAAATGTTGTAAACAACATGGATCCTTAATTACGTTATTTTTGTAAAGATTAATGTTTTGTTGTTTGCCTGTATATTTATTTCTTCGGGCATGGTATAAAAGTCTTATATAATAGCTTTTATTTTCTGGGTAAATATAGAGCATATAATATATTTTTAGATCGATGATATTAGCAAGTGTAAATAGAGAGAAAAGAAAAGAGACATTTAAGTGAAAACAGTCGAACTGTGCCGGTAGCAAGTCTAAATTAAATTTTCAAAGCAATATAGCTACTTCAAAAGACATTATAGACAAAGTGAAAATCTATAAAAAAAAATGTAGTGTGTAATGCTAACTATTACAGATTGTCAATTTTCCATTGCGAAATCGGACCAGGTCATTATTTTTAAGTTAAGTAAACTAAACCTTCATACTAGCTACATTAAAACAAAGTTTGGAAGAATTGTATACAACAATGAAAAAGGTAAAGAATTTTCGGAACGTATAGAGCTTATTATTATAGATTGTTTGTTATAATCATGTTTGTTACATATATTATTGTAGGTTGTTTATTATGATCATGTTTGTTATTTACGTTATTGTAGGTTTTTTGTTATAATAATGTTCGTTATGTATATTATTGTAGATTGTTTGTTATAATAATCTTCATTATGTATACACGGTGTCTGGGAGTGGTATAAAAGTCTTATCTAATAGCTTTTATTTTCCGAGTAAATATAGAGTATGTAATATATTGTTAGATCGATGATATTAGAAAGTGTAAATAAAGAGAAATTTAAATGAAGGCAATCGAACTATTTCGGTTGCATGTCTAAATTAAATTTTCAAAGCAATATAGCTACTTTAAAATAATTCATAAAGATATTATAGATAATGTGAAAATCTATAAAAAAAAATGAAAAGTGTTGTATTGTATTGCTAACTATTACAGATTGTCAATTTTCCATTGGGAAATCGGACCACGTCATTATTTTTCAGTTAAGTAAACTGAACCTTCATACCAGCTACATCAAAACAAAGTTTGGAAGAATTGTATACAACAATGAAACCGGTAAAGAATTTTCGGAACGTATAGAGCTAATTATTATAGATTGTTTGTTATAATCATGTTTGTTACATATATTATTGTAGGTTGTTTATTATGATCATGTTTGTTATTTCATTATTGTAGATTTTTTGTTATAATCATGTTCGTTATGTATATTATTGTAGATTGTTTGTGATAATAATATTTATTATATATACACGGTGTCAGGAAAGTGTCATTAAAATAATTTAAAATAAATGACTATTTTTTCAGAAAATTCTAAAAAATATTCACAATTATTTGTCATCTTTTTCATATGCACGATACTTGCGCACTTTATTCAGCGCCACTCAGGGCAATAACCCGTAAAAAACAACGAAGACATCTAGGCGCCCGGTTAAGCACCACACTCCAAGCAAGTATTGAGTGTGTTAAAAAGAGTTGTGTGTCATATTTTTCTTTTGCACTCAATTAGAAAAAGTGCATGTTCTACGTTTTTACGTTTTATTCCAACGACAATTTATTCCTAGCTAACGAATAGAGTCTTTCTTTGTCCGACACTTATTCCCGGACACTGTGTATATTTTAAATTGTTTGCTCTAAGTTTTTTACGTTACAAAATTTGGTCGCACAGTTCTGTATTCTATTAAAGCATAGAATAAATAACTAAACCGTTGAAAATATCGTTAAAAATTAAATATAAATAATTATTATATAAAAAATGTGTAATATATAATACACAATATAAAATATGTAATATATAATACACAATATAAAATATGTAATATATAATACACAATATAAAATATGTAATATTTAATACATAATATAAAATATGTAATATATAATATACAATATAAAATATGTAATATACGCGCTATAAAATTAGTTTTAACAAGGCGCCTATGCACACTGGACGATAATTAATAAGTTGAAGATTATAATAACTTATGTTACTTATTCTAGTAATATTACTGTATAAACTAATGTATAGCATTAAAATAAGTTTCCATGTACACACGTGTCTATTTTTATACAGTATTTACGTTCAAACGATTTCAACAATAAATTATAGAATCTTGTCGTTAGTAGAAGTTCTATAACTCGAAGATAGATTTTTACCGAAACTTAGAAAAAATTTATAACAATAAATTTAATTTAGTTGTGACATATTTGTATATTGTCTTTCTTAGTCCGCATGTTCTACATATATGTCGACATACTGGCATCTGTCCGTGTGAAATACATTAATGTAGCCTTTGTGTTGGTCTAAGCCATACCTAATTAATGCCTCTACCATTTTGTTCAAAAATCCAAAATTATGCATCTTGATATAAGCGAGAAAATTGTGTAAGTTATACCATTGGGGTCAAGTTTGGGTTTGGGAATTCCGGATACAGGAGTGAGTACTTGCTAAAATAAATTTTACAAAATTTTCCCTATATTCAACGCTACGTGATAAAATTGAAATTTAACGAACAATAAAAAAACGGATGCTATCCTTCAGGAACTACTTCATATTTCAGGATAAAATGTTAATCCCGACTATAGTCTATTCGTATGTCAATTTTATTGTAGATCCGTTTAAAAATTACGGAGTTATAGAAGAACAAACATTCATCAGTTCACGCATCCATTCAAACTTTCCCATTTTACAATATTAGTTATAGCGTGCACGTTGTATTGTTACGACGTCTTTAATTACGACCGTTTTCAAAAAAATATTTTAAGATAAAATTTCCAGGATTATTGAGAAAAATAATATATTGTTTAGTGATTTTGCTGATGATATATCTTTAGGTTTTATACAAAGATGTTATTGTTATACTTCAATGTAACACGATGGAAAAATATACTGTGTTAAATGCCATCAAATGATACATTGTTTCGTGATTTCGCTACTAATATATCATTAGATTTTATACAAAGTTGTTATTGTTATACTTCAAGGAAACACGATGGAAAAAGATGCTCTGTTAAATGCCGTCAAATGATATATTGTTTCGTGATTTCGCTGCTAATATATCATTAGATTTTATACAAAGATGTTATTGTTAAACTTCAAGGAAACACGATGGAAAAATATACATCATATATCATAGCAAATGTATATGTGTTTAGAAATCACGCTACAGTGTTGTCATTTATTCTAAAACATGCTTTTGTCTTGTTATTTTACTCCACGACAGAGATTTTTAAAGTTTTTTCTCGAAACTTTGTTAAAAAAGTATGGAGAAACAATTAAAATTTTTGTAACGTCGACGAATACTGTATTAGAAACTATATTAGAATCTTATTACATAATATGTAGAATAAATATTTTCGAGTTTTTGTAGATAAAATGGAAATTGGAAAAGTGTTTTTTATTTTTTTAACTCTCCTCTGTTCCGGTTGGTTTTTTAGTAAAAAAGTCGTTGGTATGATGTACGGATTTTCATTACGTCTGGAAGTGTTATCAAAATTTATTCTATAATATACGAAATATTTCTATTTGCGCATGACAAACAACTGAAAAAACACAGGAGTGTTATGGTTCCGTGATGCTCCTGTACTTTTTCGACTTTTTGGTTATGTGATAAGAATGATAGAAATAGAACGTTGTATGTATATGTAGATAATGGAATGGACTTTAAGAATATAAGGTGCACTAAGAAATACCCACAAAAAGCAAATAATGAAGGAAAAGACACTGAAGACCAAAATAAGAACGGACTGAAATTAAGGTGTATGTGTTTTCTGTATTTATTCGACGTTCACTATTATGACTGTGAAGATTGCAGAGACCTTGCTGGGTCGATTACGAATGAATACTCCGCGTCGGACATAAGACAATTCTTTTAATTAATATTTAACTGTTTACAAAGTCAAACTATATGGAACCGTTGAACTGAACCGATTGCTAGAAGTGAATTTAACAGGTGGGTGGAACTGTTACATCGTCTCATACATCGGCATTTAATCTCTTTGCGCGGTCGCTGGTAATGAACCCGCGACTGCCCGTTAATTGCGTCGACTACAACTCTTTTCCTGAAGAGTGTCCATAAAGTTACAGTCATTTTCAATTACTCTGGAACTAAAATCTGGAATATTATATGCTAGGATCGACTAAAACTCTTTTCCTGAAGAGTGTCCATAAAGTTACAGTCATTTTCAATTACTCTGGAACTAAAATCTGGAATATTGTATGCTAGCATCGACTACAACTCTTTTCCTGAAGAGTGTCCATAAAGTTACAGTCATTTTCAATTACTCTGGAACTAAAATCTGGAATATTATATGCTAGCATCGACTACAATTCTTTTCCTGAAGAGTGTCTATAAAGTTACAGTCAATTACAATTACTCTGGAACTAAAATCTGAAATATTACATGCTAGCATCGACTGTAACCCTTTTCCTGAAGAGTGTCCATAAAGTTACAGTCATTTTCAATTACTCTGGAACTAAAATCTGAAATATTATATGCTAGCATCGACTACAACTCTTTTCCTGAAGAGTGTCCATAAAGTTACAGTCATTTTCAATTACTCTGGAACTAAAATCTGGAATATTATATTTGAAGTGTTTATAAAGTAAAAATAAGTTTCAATTACTCTGAAAATAGAAACTCTGTACTATAGACATATTATATGCTACACAAGTCTGAAGCTACGTACATATTATATACTACACAAATCAATTGTCTACAAATGCACATGGCCAGCAATATTTACTAAGTCTCCTACGTACAAAGCCAAATGGCTGTAAGAGTATTTACGTACGTGCCCCAGATTTAGAGAAATTGGGCGCGTGCAATGGGATGCAATGAACGCATCGGATAAACAAAGGCTGTCTGATTTTTTTGTACGTCAAAGTGAAGTTTAAGGAGTTAAACAAACTCTCAGACAGTGGTTAGTTTCAACGTTTGTTTGAAAATTTAAACGTAAACAATTTACTCCCACCGTTAGATGCGTGAATTCGATTTTTTTAGCAGGATGTGCTTCTTAATTAAAGCGTCCAGACGTCGGCTATTTAGATTTAAGATTTCGATCTAAAGCAAGCGTGCATTCTAAGTATTAAAAAAAATTATATAGCCGTATAAGCGATATACGAATAGAGGATTCTCCTTTTTTTCAAAAAGATCTACTCCTAAATTCACTGTTGTCTATTTACTGTTATTACAAAAAGCAGTTAATTTAGGAGTAGATGTTTTAATCCTAATAATACTACTTACTAAATTTAATCTATTTTATGTATTTCTTGAACATATAGATTAATTAAAAGTCAGTAATTTAAAAATTGTGCACGTGTATGTTTGCGAGTTAGAAATTATAATTCTTTGGCATAATGGAAATAAAATATTAAAAGCGTGATTATAAAATAACGGTTGGCAAAATCTAAATTCATTCAAATAATTAAATTTCAAACAATTTATAATGGAAATAAATACATACCAAAACTTAACCTCACTTAAAAAAATAGGCTTAAAATATATTTTAAAAAGCTTATAAGCACTATTTCTACCACAAATATTCACAATAAATAAATATTTTTTATTACATGGACCAATATTAAATTTCAATTACAAAAAAATATTATTTAAAAGCACAGATATAACTCAGCTTATATGAATATAAAACTCGTGCTGTGTATTTGCGAATACCTAATAACTAACATGAATATATTATCAGTCACTTCACGCATGTTTAGTGAGCAACTTCATCCTGTCAATTTTTGTGGCATCATGCGCGCGCATCATAGAATTTCCATCATTATTTTTCCATAAGGCGCCTAAAAAAGTGTGACTCCAAAAAACTATAAAAATTAATTGAAAAATAACCGAGTTACGAGTTTGTAATTTAGAGTTACGGGAGGTTTAACGTTAGTGTGATATGAGTCACTTTTCCTATTAAATAATACTTAATAAACATTTTTGTATTAAACTGGGTTTCTTTTTGAGTAAAAAAAATATTAAAAATTATCCTTTATATTTTTTATACGGTTCCCTTAAAAACACACACACATATATATATATATATATATATATATATATATATATATATATATATATAATGTTGCTATTCGAGACCACTTATATTACTATAGAAACCACTTAAAATTAAATACATGGTTACTTAAATGGTTTTTATTTAAATTATAAGTGTCGTTGAATTTACATAAAATACTAGCTGTGGACGGCGGTTTCGCCCTCGTAGAATTATCTTAATTATAGGTTACCTTCTTTTCGATCGGATATTTCGAAATTCTGTAAAAAATGAGTTTAGTATTGTAGTAAAATAAGTATAGTGCTTCGGAACAAACTAGATCCTTAATTTTTTACCTTGGCTAAACCTATAAATTGGTTTTCACCCCTGCCTGATATGGATAAAGTAACATAAAGTTGGCCATAAGAAAAACATTGCTCTTTTAAATAAAAAAATTAAAGTGAACATTTTCAGGATGATCAGTCAAGATGATTCTGAGAATTTCCACCGATCCCAACGACGATTTAAAAGAGCAAGGCACTTTCCATCATTTAAGCAGTTTTCCTCAACTTCTGTTATATATTTTATTATTGCATTGCTCCTATTAGCGTGATGATATATAGCGTAATCTCCCTCAAAAATATGGACTTCCCAACACAAAAATAACTTTTGATGTGCGGTTCCAGAAATTAGCGAGAATAAACAAGTAAACAGACAGACTTTTCCGTTCTATTTATTAGTTTAGATTATTTGAAGCATTCGTTAACAGAAAATGTTTGTGGTAATTCCATGGTTTATGTGAAGTCAGTGTCTTTTCCTTCACTATTACCTTCATTTTGTCAGACCGATGATGGTTCAACGTCAAGGCCGATAATCTGGTAGCCATAAGCAAAATTTCGAAAATAGTTCTCGGGAGCTCTTTGAGTATGTCCATCACGCCCAGTTATTTCGGAGGATCCATGCTTTCTGTAGCATATTCACTCACCATGAATTGGTTTTTCAAAATTCTATCCCTGCAGAGGTGAAAAGGACAAAAAACGTTTTACATGAATTTAATAATTTTGTCTATCTTACTGCTCTAAGAAATATATTATTGGGAGGATATTTTCCTTTTATAATTATTAAGAAAATAGATGTAGGGATATTTCTTCTTTTTTTTAAATTAAATTTTTTTAAATTTATTTTACTGATCTCAAATCTCAGTGCCGCATTCCAAAATTAAAGCTGCCAGCAAAAGATAAAATATTACAGATAGGATATTATAAACTATTACGTTATATCAAAGTTTACTTTCAAAGAATTTGGTTATGATATTTCAGGATTAGATTCTTTCAAAAGTTTTTTTACGTGAAATTTAAACAAATAGATAAATATAACTTTGTATATCTTTTTTAATATACGCATATTCCATTTTATTTTTTTGACTGCTCTCTGATACTGATAATTTACAGTGTCTCATATTAGACACTGTAAATTATCTTTTACTTCAATCGATTATTTATTTCTATCCTCTCATTCTATTTCATTATACTATTTACACCCTGTTACAGAATATTTTTCTATGGTAAACTTACTACAAAGTTTACTGAAATATACAAGTGTCTAAAGTGAATGTGATAATGATCCGATTGACCCAATGACGTTATATTATAACATCATGACTTCTTTCATCTCATTTTCGATACTGTAAATTATCATTTATTTTAAAATCATTATAGATTTTTATTTATAAATTATCATTTATAAATTTGACTATTTATCATACAACTACTTTTAAGGAACATTTTGCTCTTGTAAACTTGCTACAACTTTTACTAGAAATTACAGGTAAGGTTTTAAGCTAAAGTGAATGTTCATCATTAACTCTCTATACTTGAATATTAACTTACTATAATGATATATTCCATCCAATTTTCCTAAATCTAATCGACCCAATGACGTTATAATACAACGTCATTGATCCGAGTGACCCAATGACGTTACATTATAACGTCATGACTTCTTTCATCTCGTTTTCCATACTGTAAATTATCTTTTATTTTAACCGATAATTTTTTTATTTCCTAGTATTCTGTTACATCTGGCTATTTATCATACAACGATTGTTAAGAAACTTTATTCGATTGTAAACTTGCTATAACTTTTACTAAAGTATACAAGTAAAATGTCTAAACTAAAGTGAATGTACTTTAGTAACTTCTATATATGAACATCAACTCATTCTAATGTTACATTATTTGCAATTTTCCAAATCCAAAAGACCCAGTGACGTTATAATACAACGTCACTGATACGAGTGACCCAATGACGTTATATTATAACGTCATGACTTCTTTTATCTCATTTTAGATACTATAGATTATGTTTTATTCCAATCGTTTATTTTTTTATTTCCTAGTATTCTGTTACATTTGACTATTTATCATACAGCGATTGTTAAGTAATTTTTTTTTTAAAACTTGGTTTAAGTTTTACTAAAGCATACAACTAAAATATCTAAGCTAAAGTGAATGTTCTTCATTAACTCTCTATATATGAACATCAACTTATTCTAATGGTATATTATTTGCAATTTTTCAAATCCAATCGACCCAATGACCTTATAATACAACGTCATTGATCTGAGTGGCGCAATGACGTTGTACTATAAATTATTTTTTAAGTCGATTGTTTATTTTGTTTATTTCCTAATATTCTGTATATCTTTAAGTCAATTGTTTATTTTGTTTTATTTCCTCATATTCTGTTATATTTGACTATTTGCAATACAACAATTGTAAAGAAACTTTTTTTCTCGTAAACTTGCTTAAAAATATCTAAGCTAAAGTGAATGTTATTCATTAACTCTCTATACATGAATATCGGCTCATTCTAATTATATATTCTTTCTCATTTTCTAAATCAGATCGACCCGATGACGTTATAATATAACGTCATTGATCCGATTGACCCAGCGACGTTATATTAAAACGTTATGACTTTTTTCATCTCATATTCGATTCTAAAAATTATTTTTTATTTCAATCGATAATTTCTTTATTTCCTTGCATTTTGTTACATTTATCTATTTATAAACTTGTTATAAGTTTTACTAATGTATACAAGTAGAGTATAATATAAATGAAATGTTCTTAATTAACTCTCTATATAAGAACATTAACTAACCCTAATGGTATATTCGTTCCAATTTTCCTAAATCCGGTCGACTCAATGACGTTATATTATAACGTCATCGCATCGACCTACGTATTTAACTATAATTTTCCCCTCATTCAGTGCACATTTGTATTTGTTTTTTGGCAACTTTTCAATTTCCATACGTGCTGAATTATCTTTGCATTCGTTTCCAAATAAATGCATATGCGCCATTTGCATTCCTCGTATTTCTTACATACACAGTAATAAATTTTGGTCAATGACCGAATTTTATGGAACCATTGAGAATCGGCAAATATATCATGAAAAAAAAGAAAAAATACGTTAATTTTTCCTTTTTTTCATTTCAAACATAATTCTACTAAATCATAAAATGAAAAAAAAGAAAAAATACGTTCGTTTTTCTTTTTTTCATTTCATGGTTTAGTTGCCGATGCTTACTCGCTCATTAAAATTCTGTCACTGGCCAAAATTTAAGCCTGTATATTGGCTTCACATTTACGAATAGAATATAGCCTTTTTATAATACACTAGCCGCTATTTCTGACATGTACAGCTGTTCTACTGCTCCCTTTACTCGAATTTCTCTCAAACTTTGGTTGCGGAATCTTATGGAGGATCAAAATCCATAGCTTCAATATGTATGCAGGAAATACTTACATACAATGCAAAAAATAATCTAATGTCCATGCAACAAAAAGTGGTCATCATTTGCTCAAATGAGTTGATGATAAGTTGTTTCAAGTTTTTACTTGTTATTAATTATAGATTTAATTTACTCTTTCGTAATCTTAACTTTCAAGTCATTCATAAACAAACAGACTTTGTAAAATACTAACTAAATATAAACACATTCTTAAATAGGTATAGTTTTTAACAGTTTAGTAAACTCATTGAGCCACCACTAATAGATGCTTCCATAAAGTTGGTACATATTGTCAATTATATTATTTTGTTTCGTTGTTAATATAGTTATAATATAATTTTGTCTTGTTAATTATATTTAGAGGCTTAAGAAAAGGTATGTTATAAAGAAAAAATAATTATCTATGTAACAAAGGTATCAACTGTTTATGCTATAAAGGAAACAAGGACTCTCTTCCGGAAGAGCGGGAAAGATGACATGTAAACAAAGTAAATGGTATTAAAAAAATAAATTATAATTGAATTAAAACAATCGTTGTATGAATTATTTAAAGAATGCCTGTGTGTTAGATGATACTATTGAAATTTCACGTAAACTTTGTGGAAAATTTGGACCCTATTAGGCAGCCATTTTGTGATTTTGACAAACAAAAATTGTATTCCCAATAATTTTCTCATAAAATTTATGACAAACTAAAGAGCTATAGCAAAAGTTTTAAAGTTTTCACCAATCAGTCAACCAGTCACCCATTCACTTCCGGTCGCGATTTCATCAGTATAAGTTTGGTTTAGTTTTATTCGTTAAGTTGGTTCGGGTTAACTATCAATTAGTTAACTAATCTCTCCAAGGCATGTAAACATATATCATATTTTAAAAGGTTTTAACCGGACAGTATCATTACTCAGTTCGACGCTGTTGTTTACTACGGTACACATAACCTGTGCTTTATTATTTTTGTATTAATTGTAAATAAATGTTTATTAAACAAAGTCACCATTTTCTGTAAGAAATTCGTAATACTTTATTTTTTCATTATGCTATATTTAGTTCCTGTAATAATCTTGTCTTTTATGCATATTACTTGTACGAACACGATGTTTCACATCTGCCAGGCGTCCCGAGACGGCTCACTGTTTTTATTAAAATCCCTTTAATTTAATAGTTATTATAAGATTAAAATAAAGAAAACATTTGCAATCGTATTCAGAACTAAATCGATCTTTTTGACTGTTTGACATCGACCTTTTGGGTTATGAGTCAGACTTGTGGTTTTTTAATGTTGTCAAGTTTGCACAGCATCAATTTTTGCTCAAACAATACATCATAGAAATCGAATAATGGTTTACATATATGTGTAGTGAAACTAAATAAGTCCCACTGTCGATTATTTAACATCAAACTTTGAAAGACGCGAGGAATACATTTTTCCAATAACAAAAATGATCCTTGTATAATTAGTTCATTTCATTAAAAATAAATAAATACTGCAAAATCCTTTTTACGAAACATTGCATTTTATTTTCGTTTGTGCGCAGTCAAAATACAAAGTACTCAATTAATATAATCGCATTGAAATATCCATAGACAACAAGTTTTTCATTTTTTTCATTTGAAGCATAAACTCGCCTTTCATCTGCCCATATTTGTTCACTATGAGGATCATTAAGCAAAGATTACAGATCATATTTCACACGTAGACGCTAAAAATAAAACAAGCAAAACAACATGCTTTCAGCAAATAATTATTGTCTTTGATCGAAACAGCCAAGGTCGACCGTTGACAGCAACGAAACTGAAACTGCATCGCGCCTCACACCGTCGCACGTTCCACGCCGACACGTAGGTATAAACATCGTCACGGATTACACACCGCCGACTTACACACATCGTTACACGTTACACACGCGCACCCGACGCACACAAACACCGTAGGAGGCATCGCACACAATGCAACGACATTCCATAAACATTGGCAGCTGAACAAATGGCGTCGGTCGTACTTGGCTACCTACGTGTTCTTGTATTTGAGTCGCGTCGAGTGTGACTCAGGCTCGGCAAGTTTCATTTGTATTTTGTTTTAGTTTTTCCGACTGGTCGCTTTTGATAGTGTTAGAATAAGCTATGAACGGAGAGTACGGGATGTTGATATTAAAGATTCCTTCTTAACTGACGCTATTTGTGTATAGTGAAGCTATTCAGATATCATTCACTCCCATTAAAATTTAAGACCTTTTCATTCAGATTTTTTAGTGTTCAGTAAAAAGGCTGGAAAAGCGGAATACGTGTGGAACCAATTCGGTGTCTATGCGTCCATTCATTTTCTCCAAACAATATAGCTTAAAGAGTTGATTTATTATACAAGTAATTTTATTAACAGTGACCCAAAAATAGCTGTAAAATACAAAATCTTAATTTTTAATTTTAGGGATATTTGAATGACGAAATGGGTCACTAATTTTATTTCTGCTATCCCATCGTGTGGTATATTAAATGACAGTTGGTAAAAGGAAACATTTTTATATAAAAAAACTTTCTGGAACAAATAAAAAAAAAACATTAAAAATAGTTTTCTCGTCTATGTATCTTTCAAAGAGAAGAAAAAAACAAATAAAAAGTAAATGAGCACTTATATACGAATAATTTCAATAATGGTACGTTCACATTATCACACGAGCAGTGCTGTATTGACAAAATACTCTGATGCGGGGTAAAAAACCTATAGCTAAATTATCAGCATTCGTGGTCGCGCGAACCAAAGGAATGTTCGTGACGTGAGACGAATCCTTTGGTCATACTAATAGCGATAATGCGAATCTTCGCTGAAGCCCGATAGTGTGGCCGCAGGGTAACGATTCTTGCGGTTCCAATTACAAATTATTTACGAAGAATATTTCAGTAAACGTTAAATATTGTTGCCATGTGATATTCCATTATGTATATTTTAACTTATATGGACCTGTTAGCTTATTTTTCACACCTATTATAGAAAATTAAAAGTTACAAGAAAACTATTAAATATGATTAGAAATTGTACTAAGAGGATTCAGCCTAGGCACACATTATATGTAAGAAATTTTGCAAAAATTGTGAGACCTAGAACCGTTGCTGTAATTCCGGTAAAATAATTTTTTGTTGAAGTTAACTTAATTGTTTCGTCTATCATGTTTTTGTGGACATTCAGTAGTGTCTTTAGAACTATTTTACATAAAACATTTAAATTTTTTATAAAATATTTGTAATTAAATTTTCAACTGACATCCTACACGACACATGAAGCTTAAAAAAAATTCGTTTATTTTTCCTCATAAATAATAAACTATTGAAATAAACGCGAGTTAATATGCTTTAGCACTATTCAACCAGTTCATGTTTCTATGTTTAATGGACCCATAGAAAAAAATGGCTTATCGTAAGGATAGACGAGGGACATGCGAGTGATCTTATAAGGATTACTATTCTTTTTCTTTGAGATGAGAAACTCTAATGAATAAAATAATTATGATAACATCTTTGATTGCTTCAGTTAGTTCATTTAGTAAAATGGAATCTACCATTTGAATAGGTTAACAATGAATTTAAAAACCCATATTAAACACTTAAAACTAACGGTAGTAATAATAGCTATCTTGTAATAATATAATTTCATATAACAATCCATCAAAAGCAATTGAAAAATTTAAAAAAATAATTTTTAATAAGTCAATTTTGTCAAAATTAGGTGTATATGGGCAGTCGAAATATCGAGTACGATTTTAATTTCCTCTTATTCTTTCTGGGGAAAAATTAATTTGTATTGTTCCAAAATGGCGGTTACACGTATATAAAACTAATATTATGGTTGTTTTATTTGGAGAAAATTATTTCATATATTTTTTTAAGGAGAAAAATGTATATAAACATATAAAGAATAAAAAATAAATAACCATTTGTACTCAGTTTTAAAGAAGCATTTGGAGCTGCGCAAGACTAGCAAATAAGAATTGCTAACAATAACGAAAAAGAACCAACTTTAGGCAAAAATGAGAAAGATCATATATCTTTTTTAGATAGTTTTTAAACGTAGACGTAAACTAAATTAACAATATGTAGATAAAATATAACACAAAAATAATACTTGGCAAACTACAATAAATAGTGGGAAAGTTTAAAAAAAAATGGAAAAAAAATTTAATAATTGGCATACAAAAAAATTTAAAATTTCTCGTCGCCCTTTATTGCAATTACTTGGAATGTTTAGCTATGTTAATATTAGCAATTGGTATTAAATTTTATTAGTTCTCTAATTTACTCGAATAATCAAATTACATCATTCAGTCAACCATGTTATATCGTTTTAATTAAAAAATAATTGCAACCAACCTGGCAACACTTAACGGAGCAGCTGTGGACTATTCTAATTATTTATTTTTTTACAGCGAACGTGTCATAAAACGGCCATTTCGAATTAATGAAGGGAGGCACGCGGAAATTGGCGGCAAGCTCACGTCAGTTGGAACGCGGCCAACTCCATCTATTGTCGACATATCATAACGACAAAAAACGAATAACTAAGATGGCGCCGCTGCTATTTGACATTTTCGTGAGCCAAAATATTGTCATGGACTAGTGATCGTGATGAACAGTTTAAAATATAACTGAAGTAACGAATGTCAAAGACGTAATCAAAATATAAATTTACGCAATTAGTTGGTTAAGAATTTGCAGGCCATCTGTTTCATTCAACATAACATATATTATACAACTGACCTATAGACAGTTTCATTATATTTATGACATCCAAGTCAAAACAAATTTGTTTATAGAATAGAATAGCATAGAAACAATCATCAAAATTTATTGCAATTTAAGAAAATTACCATCAATATCCGTTTTGTCATATCAATTACTATAGGGTTGCCATTCGTAGAACGATGACCTATTTTTAATATCGCCTAGGGCTGTCCAGGAGGATTTATTAAATGCGTCCAGTATTTAATACGTAGAAAATTATTTTCTATTATTAACAGATAAAATTAATCAATGGATTAACGGAAGAAAAAAAGCTAATACCAGTAATTATTTCTTAAATTATGAAAACTGAATATAATTTTATGACCACTTAAAACTTTCTTAAAGAATATTAAAAAACAATTAAAAATATAAGTACTTACATTGAACAAAATTTGTAAACTGTTATCCAATGATAATATTATAAAAATATGCTAAAATATGTATCAAATTGAATACAAATGGAAATAATATAATGGAAGCCAATTAATTTTTTTATGAGATATTATTAAAATCATTGTTACAATTATTTCAAAAGTATTTATTTTCGTTCCATTCTTAGTTTCAGTTTTTATTTTTTCACCAATTTACGAGGCAAAACACGCATAATTTCAAATAAATATTCAAACTTTCGATTTGGAAGAATATTTTACAAGATTTTTAAACATTTTTTTTATTATATATTTTTAAACTTTTTAAACTGTTTTCCAAAATTATATTTCTTTCTAAACATTAAGTATCGACAGATCTAATAACACCGACAATGAGGTTCTATAAACTTATTTGGGCCCAAAACTTTCTATAATAATGTCGATGTAATATTTGTCTACTTGAACCCTGTGGAAAAAGAAAACATTTTACTTTTCCACAATATTTTCTTTTGTCGTAACCGTATGTATATATTAAAGATAATTAACAAACTACCCAGGTCGTTAACTTTATGAATTCCTTGCAATTATAATAACTCTACTTATACATTTTTTCAGAGAAAAGGCTTCTTTATCTACGACTCTCACAATACGTTTTGTAAACATATTTATATACCTATGTATATATAAAGAAAATGTATTTGAATTTATTTAATTGTTAAGTTGTAAAGTCTCCGTTTTAATTTAACCAATATAGTCACAGTTGCATAAACAAAGTAGAAAATAAGATTACGTTCAATACACTTTTGAAGTAAACAACAATAAAGTACAAAGATTAATTCACTATATTTATTTATTGCACAAAATGAAGAATGTTTGCAAAAGCTAGTCATTCGCAAAGCCGCAAATATCATTTGCTATATAACTGATAACTAAATACCAAAAAGACTGTAATCTTTATTAATTTTGATGTGTCGTCTTTCATGATTCTTTAAAAATAATTATGAAAGACGACACGTCAAAAAGCCTTTACGTATTTACAAAATCGTTAAAGGAAAAACGTTTCCCACGACAAAACAAATGACCTTATGGCAGAAAAAGGAAAAAACGTCTGTAATGGTCAATGATAGAATGATGATGAGGGAGCCGGAGTGAGTAGAGAGGAGAGGGAAAAGAGCGATTGAGAGAGAGAAAGAGAGTCAGATATATGATAGACTGGGAACGACATACACAATCTTTTTGTGGCACAAAACAAGAAGTTTGACTTCCGTCACGCGTGGCGCCAATATAAGTTTTTCTTTTGTCATCCACTGTAGCTGAAATTAGTGTTCATTATGAATAATGCAACGCAGCAGAAATACGTTAAAAATGGCTTATTGGATTAGGTGGTGGAAAAAAGGAAATGACACGTTGATAATAAAAAAAAGAGATTAGTTCAACGCTGAATATTTAGCAATGCTTGTATTCTAAATATATTACCAAAGTGGAATAAAAACAACCGAAAAGATGTTAGTTGAATAAGAAAAAGATGTGAATGAACGTTTTTATATTTATTTTCAAATAAAAGAGAAAAATTGTCTCGAATAATTGTAAAAATAAAATCATTTCCAAATTTTTAATATATTCATAGCATTCATTCAAGTGACAAGTCGAAATAGTGCTAACTTTGATTTGGTTGCAAAAGTTTCAATATCCATAAAAACAAACAATTTTAGGAAAAAACAAAAAGGCTTTTTTTAACTCAAGATTGAATAAATTATGTCCTACAATTATATAATCCCTTTTGATAAATAACATTGTTTATGATTAAGTACCCAAATTTAGTTCTTGATATATTGAAATAGTCGTAAGATAAAGTCAGATTATGAGTCTGTTCACCTTGATAATAAAAGCACATCAGAAAATAAAACACTTGCAGCCACTAAATAAATTGCAGATTCTTATTAACAAAAATAAAAATTATTTTAATCGAAATATAATGAAATAAAACTTTAAAGAGCAATTTTCGATAAATATAATTTGAAAAGAAATCGAGATTTTATTAATTTCATAAGTCAGAAATTCAAGATACAACCTGACGAGTAGCCAAACAATTATTGGCAAATCTTAAAAGTTTACCGAGATTAAATTTAATGTTTAATTTACCCTAAATTTACCGAGATTAATGATTAGACAAGGACGGTAATACTGAATTGTGACGTCATTTTTGTAACTGCCTTGTATTCGACAAGAGTGAATGAGACAGGAAGATATCTCAATTTCGAAACTTATGATCGACTTAAAATTTTTATAATTGTTTCAATATTGGTTTATTATTATCTTTATACGTATAATATTTTACGAACGCCATTATTATAAAATAATTCTTTTTCAAGGAAATGCGCTTTGGATTGAAATTTTTAATACCGTCTCTTCTTTTTTAGGGGACGATTAAAATGAAATAAAATCTGTATGATACCTCATCTATACCTAGGGTTGCCAGATGTCAGGGATTTCCGGAATTGTCCCAGAATTTGTGATATTGTCCTGTGTCCAGGATTGTAATAATTTTTTCCCGGAAATGTAAAAAATTATGGTAATTCTTTAAAATTGTCTTTATTGAGATTTTTCATGAAACTATATATGTTATAGCTGCATTACATTTTGCTAGATTGACCAATGGAAAAACTGGCATCGCAGATACATGTACGCACAAGGTATATGTACACACAGGACACATGTACGCACAAGGTATATGTACACACAGGGTACTGTATGCACAGGATACATGTACGCAGAGGGTATATGTATACACAGGGTACATGTATACATAGGGTACATGTATACATAGGGTACATGTACGCAAAGGGTATATGTACGCACAGGGTACATGTACGCAAAGGGTATATGTACGCACAGGGTACAAGTATGCACAGGGTACATGTATGTACAGGGCACGTGTATGCACAGGGTACATATATGCACAAGGCATATCTACGCACAGGGCACGTGTATGCACAGGGTACGTGTACGTACAGGGTACATGCATGCACCTGGTACATGTACGCAAAGGGTATATATACATACATGGTACAATTATGTACAGGGTACAGATATGCCCAGGGTACGTGTATGCACAGGGTACATGTATGCACAGGGTACATGTATGCACAAGGCATATGTACGCATAGGGTACAAGTACGCACAGGGTACATGTACGTACAGGGTACATGTATATTAAGCGTGTATTGTGCGTACATGTACCCTGTGGTACATGTACGCACAGGGTACTTATATGCACAGGATACATGCATGCACAAGGTACATATGTACGCAATTTCGCTTCAATCGGTTAAGTAGTTGAGGCACGAAAGACGACAATTAAACAAACAAACTCACTTTGTCTTTTATAATTTTAATAGCGATTAATATTAAAAAGAAATTCATTAATAGATACATTTTTGGCCCGAGTAGGTAAAACAGAAGAAGGCACTCTGCCTACTCAAAAGACCGGGAAAGACATGACAGTGAAAGTCATGTCTTATATTTAAAGGAAAACCAAGTAATAACAGAACTTGCATAAAGAACGGCTTGAGAACTTGCATAAAGAACGACTTGGATTTTGACGGGGGAGATAATTCTGAATTAAGACGTTTCAGAAAGTTGTATGCTATAGACTGAAGAAGTATTACAATTCACAAATTAATAGACCTCCACTGTAGAAACAATGACGTACGAGTACCTGCGTTAGAGTGTACGACGCATTGTTCGGTCGGTTTTAATAAAGGCGTAAGTTAGGGCTGTGTCATTAACCTTAGTGCATCTACCTACCAATAGTAGTAGGAATGACGATGGAATGTGACTCTTCTAGAAGAAGGATGTACTCAAGATATTTCGCAACGGTTTAATGTAAATCATTCTATTGTTCAGAAGACGCGGAAAACATTTTAAGTCATCGATTCATTCAAAAGAAGACCAGAATCAGGAAGAAAACTGAGCACAGGTGCACTGAGCCCAGGGGCGACCGATATATTGTGAGCCAAGTTTTACGAAAACGGAAGTATACCTACACAAACTTCAAAAACAATCTTGAAGAAGTGAGAGATGTAAGTGTTAGCCTATGGGCTGTCGGAAGGAGACTAGAAGTTGATATCCACAGCTGAAGACCGGCCAGGAGTCCTAAATTACTCTGTGGGCACTATATTGCAAAGTCGAGGTTTGCCCAAAATTGTGCGACATGGACCGATGTGGAGTGCAATAGTGTTTTATTTTGCTGATGAAGCCTGAATATTTTTATTTGATGTGGATCGATTGATGTGGATTTGATGTGTTATCGCAAAGTGTTCAGAAGGCTTGGAAAGCGTTAAGAAAACTTATGTTTCGAAGAGATTACGCCTTAGGGCGGAAGCTTTGTTAGGTTTTGGGCGGACATAACCTCGAAAGATTCTTCGGAGTTAGTTTTTATTGAAAATGGCTCTCTGAATGCACAACAATAACACTAACCGTTACAGAAGCTGCTGCAGTCATCATGGTCGAGTACACTGAGCGTTCAAAGTAGACACTTACCTTAATAAGGTCGGGGTTTACCGTTTATATTGACCAGCACGACGTCCCGATCTCGATCTTATTAAGCATCTTTATTACATTTGAAAATGGCCCATTAATGGAACATGGAAGATCCGAGAGCTAAAAACAGTTATTATGACCGAATAGGGGTATATTCCCTAAGAAATCATTAAAAACCTCATCCAGGGCATGCCACGAAGAATTGAAGCCGTCATTTTGGCAAAAGGAGGCCACATTCGATACTACTCTTAATAAATAGTACTTATTTAATTTTGTTGCATATAATCTAATTTGCTTACGCTTTTACTTAAAAAAAATCGTCATTTTTGCAAAAGGAGGCCACATTCGATAGTACTCTTAATAAATGATAATTATTTCATTTTGTTGCATATAATCTAATTTGCTTACGCTTTTACTTGAAAACATTCGTCATTTTGGCAAAAGGAGGCCACATTCGATAGTACTCTTAATAAATGATAATTATTTCATTTTGTTGCATATAATCTAATTTGCTTACGCTTTTACTTGAAAACATTCGCCATTTTGGCAAAAGGAGGCCACATTCGATAGTACTCTTAATAAATGATAATTATTTCATTTTGTTGCATATAATCTAATTTGCTTACGCTTTTACTTGAAAAAAATCGTCATTTTTGCAAAAGGAGGCCACATTCGATAGTACTCTTAATAAATGATAATTATTTCATTTTGTTGCATATAATCTAATTTGCTTACGCTTTTACTTGAAAAAAATCGTCATTTTTGCAAAAGGAGGCCACATTCGATAGTACTCTTAATAAATGATAATTATTTCATTTTGTTGCATATAATCTAATTTGCTTACGCTTTTACTTGAAAAAATTCGTCATTTTTGCAAAAGGAGGCCACATCCGATACTACTCTTAATAAATAGTACTTATTTCATTTTGTTGCATATAATCTAATTTGCTTATGCTTTTACTTGACAAAATATATAACTGCTCTTTTTTGCAAAGCTGTTTATTTTACCTGACACATGTTACTGACTTACATTTTGCTTACAAAAAATTATCTTTAAAACACCTCTGGTTGCAACGAAATAGCGGTGCTATCTTCATAGAGACACAGAGGTAGGCAAACTTTGCGACATGTCACTCGCGACACCTGTTCACGATAATTATTCAAATACAAACATCACACGACGACGTCCGTTTCTTCTTTGTTTATAGCTTCCGTCGTATGTGATAAGAATTAATATAACGACCTGCAGTACGCAGTGTTCGATTGATTAGCATTCAGTTCTAGATGAGTATGTATGTAGGCTACGCGTAATGGCTTTATGGAAAAAGCAAGAGCCAATTAAAATTCAAAGCTATATGCTAATAGACTATATTATCAATTTTCATTATGGCTTGGGTATTTTCGAGTAAACATTTCTAAAGTTGTTTTTGAAAATTTTGAAAATTGTTTACTACAACGTTTGCCCTTGAAATTATCACTAAAGGAGTGTTACCAAATAGTTCATAGAGGAACAAAAAGAAAAGGAAATTTGCCCCGCCGATTCATGTGGATGACATTATCTTAATTATGCGCCTCCCCCTCCCTCCCCCCCCCACAGTCACTAAACGCCTGCGCTCTGTTCGCCAAACGATATCGCTGATCGGGTTCGGGGTATATCAGCAGGAATACTTGGGATGACCAATGAATAAATTAACCGCTCTTTCTCCGCCTTGCACGGTTTAAGCAATGTTCTGTAATTTCTGTTAGATTTTAGGGTTCCGTAATTCAAAAATAAAAACGGAACACTCACAAGATCATTTGTGTGTTTGTTTGTCTGTATTCTGCAGCCGTTTTTCTTAGAAACCGCTTGACGGTTACAAATTTGAAATTTAGCACAGTAATAAAACATATTAATCCGCAGATATTACAATACCTAAAACTTTAAAATATTTGTATGCAACTTTAGAGGGAGGCAAATAAAACACTTGAATTGTTTTTTTTTAAATTTCACCTATAGTGTGGGGGTATTGTTTGAAAGGGCTAATAACATTTTTTTATATAATTGTACGTAGTATATCAACATAGACATACTCACAAAATATGCTAAAAAATATGTCCCCTCGTCCTTATTTCCGAAACTTTTCAGCCTAAAATGATGAAAAAATAGGCTTTTAGCCTATTAGCCTAGGCAATAGCAATTATCCTAGGTCGTATAATGTTTGAAATATGTCATAAAAGAGTATGTGAATACACAGGGTACATGTATACACAGTTTCAATCATGTTTTAATGTCTGTGTATTAAAGAGTAGGCAATATATACACGTTGTGAAAAATGAATATTCTAAGTAGTTTATTAGAAACACTATGTAGCCTCGTATTATTAATGCTCTACTTATATAATTCGAAACATGGTAATCAAGCCTATGTTGTATGTATCATTTACTTTATAACTAACGCACGACAATGACGGTTGTCTTAATGTTCGCTTTAAAAATCACTAGACTGTATCGTACCGGATTTATCTTAACCTTTATTTTACGTTAAAGTAACGCTGTTTTTTATTGGGCTTGAGAGAAAGGGTAGCATTACATAATTTTACAAGTGAAAAGAAAAGGACGGAGCTATTTCGTCGACGATGACAGTCCTGTACTGAATTTAGGGATCACAGAAGACGTGTTTTTATAGGTTATTTTATTTTGTTGCACGTTAAGTAATGTTTATTTATTTTATTATTTTGAACATTGGTCTCAAATGTCAATTATAAATTTTGTTATTTATTTAGACAGTCGAAAGTATTTTACGTGAGTTTTATTTGGTAACGTATATGAATCTCAAACATTGCTCAGGTCTCGAGTACGAACTTTATTGGCGTTTATGGAAATGCAATATAATTTTTATGAGATGAAATTCTCGTTTTACTTAATTCTAAAAACTAAGTTAAATAAGAAATAGTCATTTTACTTTTTAGTTCGCCCAAGTAATTCTACTAATAAGGCTAAATTTATTTAATTATAGAAATATGTATTTAAATAACCTATATTTTGAACTTTTTTACTCTAGTATTTTTCTACATTTAATATCTACATATTAAATGTAATACAGTTAACACAAGAAAGAAATCCCCGTTATTAGATGTGTATCTATTCATTATATGCTACGCATAAAATTGAAAACTGAGTTGCATTAAAAAAAATCGAATTTAATACTTAAACTGATATTTGAAAAAAAATATCGATTTTTGATACATACAGATTAAAAATATCAAAGATAAATATCGATTATATCATAAAAATATATGGATATTTTGATACATCGATATATTTTAAGCAACCCTAGGCAAAATAATGGTTTTACGACGACACAATATGCGGACGCCTGTTTAAAGGCTAATAGCCCCGTAAGGTTTACGTCATTGATAAAGTAACATGATACAACACCGGGCTGAATATACAGCCTGTAATCTTCGTCAAAGTATGAAGTTTCCAACAAAAAAAAAAATTAAATCAGGCATGTGGTTAAGGAGATTACCATGGAGACAGAAATCAACAAAGTTTTTCTCATTATATATTAGTATAGAAACATAGATTAACTTTGACATATGGCTTCGCTCGCGTGGAAATAGGAAAAATTATAACCTGATTTGAAAGAAAACGTTCTTGTGAAAATAATGAATCTTAGCAGTGAAAGTTGTTAAATACTTTGCGATGGAAAAATTGTGCCCTGCAAGGACTGTGCCCTGGTGTAGTTAGCCGTGTGCCGCCATGTTGCCTCGATGTGTCATGTGGTAGCCAAACGAAAATTGTCTACTTCTTTCTCAAAACATGAAGTTGTTTTTCCATTGCCGTATGAAACAGTGGAAATAGCTTTGCCAAATAATACGAACTTAATCTGGGATCTGTTTCAATAAGGCTTTTAAATTTTTCTAAATCAGTTGTAGGACGTCACTTTGGATCAGGTTAATCAATTAGGTTAAAATTTCCTTATTTGAATTTTTGGAATTAATGCTTGTCTGTGTTGTAAGAGGGCATACCTTCACTCATCGTTGTGTACATATTGCGTGGTTCTTCGCCTTAAACGACATTCACGAAAAAAGAGTTCTATAAGTTCACTTGGAAACACGTCCATTTTTAATTTATTCTTTACTCGCCGATTACTCAATTGCAAACTGAACAGAAGTTCGAATGTCACACTCTTTATATACCTTACAAGAAATATTCTGGAAGCTTCTATAACATTCCAGAAATCGGTCGAAAAAAGTAACAGGTTTATAAGTTGCCAACTTAATATTATTTGTCACCATGTAAGCCTATAAATATATCGCCATATACTTCTTTCACATACATAATAACTATATATTTTATAATACAAAATCACTTCTGATGTTGATATAACTCACTTCTATAGAGTTCTTTTACAGTCCCAACTACATGTCACAAGTTGGTCGACATTACTAGTAAACTAGTAGAGTCTACTTAGTTGTGATAATTTTCTAAATTAGGTGTTTTAATTTCTTTATATCTACTATATTATAGTTTCTTTATATATATATATATATATATATATATATATATATATATATATTTATATATATTACTTTCGTGAATACTTTCAAATATCCAAAATAACAGTCTAGCTAGCAAAACGTGGGATACGTACTTTAACAAGAATAAAGTCTTTAAAACATAATATTTCGTAAACGGGACCCCTGTACGTAAAAGTGCTTTTGAAATACCAATTAAACTAAACCCTACAAATTAGAGTACGTAAAAAAATGCACTTCCATTTTACATGTAGGGAAGGTACCCTAAAAACTTTTTTGAAGATTTTGTTTCATAAATTTGTAGGTGTTATAAATATGTAAAATTCAATTTTACCTTTATAGCATTAATAGTTAAGGAGTAAAACGGCTGTACAGACAAACAGATGGACGTGGCAAAACTGTTAGGGTTCCTAATTTGATTAAGGAACCCTACAAAGCTAAGAATGAAGGCGAAAAATGAATCAATACCTTACCTCCTACTGGGTCTGTCTCGTCCACGTGAATCATATCGCTCTTCCTGCAACACACATAAACAATGTTTTAATAAACTAATTGCACTATCACTTTGAGATAACAATTTCAATGACGATAAGATTACAGACGGTATGAGTAAAATTAATATGGAGGGAGCACATGATTTAAAAACATTATTAACACATTGTATATAATAAAGTGCATATAATGCGCACAGTAATTTTTTAATTGATCGAGATTAGAGTATCTGGAAAAGAAATTTGCAGTTATTTATTTGGGTATTTTGAATTTTATGCTTTTCAAAATTGTTACGGGGGAGAAATTAAAAATATTAATGTAATAAGAACAGTTTTATCATGTCATCATTAAGGTTTGATATTGACAAATTGTGATTGGTTGTTTTAACTTTTATTAAGACGATTTAAATTAGCTTCACTCGTATATATGTATGTATGTATGTATGAATGTAACTGAATCTTTCAATTAAGTTTTCACCCACTTCCAGACATCCGACTTAATTAGAGCAGTCATTGTAGAACAAGAACAGTCATTGTAAAAATATAAGTTAAGAGCAATCCACGTGAGCACGTTTTCACAATGAATTAACCTGTACATATAGCTAGCGTTAAAACAAATTTAAGAGCACTCTTCACTTTTTTTATATTGAAGTTAATTTTTTTGTCAATCACTTTATTCTTATTTTGAGTTTATTCAAAAAATTAAGTTATTCCGAGTTGTGAGACATCCGTTAACTCTTGACCAAAATCTATCTTCAAAGTATATGTTTTACTCTTTAGTTTATATTGCTGCGTAAGCGTATTTTTTTGTCTTTTTTAGACTATAATTTTATTTTTATTACATTATTTAAATATAATAATCATTAGTATTACTGATATTATTGACTTCAGGGGGCATCACAACTACAGTTATGTCATTATGTATTTTTAAAAAGTCTAGAAAAATTAATTGGGAGGATTGAAATGTGTTAAACTTACTAATCTTATAATGAGCTTATAATCTATCGATCGTATAAAATTTATAATCATAACACTAAAAATATTGCAAAGCTTTCAGGTATGAAAATAAACATTGTGTAATTAACTTTTAATTATTTAAATTTGAAAGATTATTAGTTCACAGGTAATTGACGAAAATATAATAGATAGTTTCACGCGTGCAAAGACTTAGAAAAAACTATTAAAATGGTATCGAAACGTGTACGTTATGTATAAACGATGTTTTCTATTTGATAGCGCCGTAAATAATTATATCTGATGTTTAATGAAATTACTTTAAAATTTAATCGATTATCAAATCTAAAGATTTGTCTATTTTAGAATTAATTCTCATATTTAGTTTAGATTGGCGAAATACTCAATGAGTTATGTCAAAATTGGAATATATAGAGGAGGTGCAATATTTTTTTAAAATATAGATAGATTATATGACATAAATACTATATAAAGGACATTCTAGCTAGTATTCCAACTAGATTATGTGACATAAATGCTATATAATTGCTATTATAAGGGTCCATAACATCACGCAGAGTTGAGAAGCGAAAAAGTTCTACTTAAATAAAGTTAACTCCATCAAAGAACAAATCAATTTCTTGTTACCAACTTTTCTCAAAATTTTTACAAATATCGGATATAGAAAACTTTGTCTATCTACGTATATATGTAGATATCAGCGACGAACTCCAGCGAGTGATCATAAGTCAGTAGGAAAATACTTATTAATTTTCGTGCAATCGGCCGAATGATAAGTCCGCTCGAGACTTATCATTCAATTCACCGCGGTATCCGTCTGTATTGTTTAGAATTTACAATCAAGCTAAATGATAACACATGTCATGATTCACGCCAGCACGAGGCTCTTATCTGGTGCAGGTATCGATCAAATAAATTATCATTTTATTAATCAGACTTTGAGTCGATGAACGTTGTTTTAAATTTAGACGCACACATCTATTTTTAATTAGTTATTAACAATAAACACTTTCAAAATGTTTGTCTTCTTGAGACCAGTAGATTGGCTTCAGTAGCCAAGCAATTGTCACTGATCAAAAGAATTATCATTTTATTAATCGGACTTAGAGTCGATGAACGTTGTGGTAAATTTAGACGCACACATCTATTTTTAATTAGTGATTAACAGTAAACATTTTAAACATGTTTGTCTTCTTGAGATCAGTAGATTGGGTTCAGGAACCAAGCAGTTGTCACTGATCAAAAGAATTATCATTCTATTAATCAGACTTTGAGTCGATGAACGTTGTTTTAAATTTAGACGCACACATCTATTTTTAATTTGTGATTAACAGTAAACACTAAAAACGTTTGTCTTCTTGAGACCAGTAGTTTGGCTTCAGGAACCAAGCAGTTGTCACTGATCAAAAGAATTATCATTCTATTAATCAGACTTTGGGTCCATGAACGTTGTTTTAAATTTAGACGCACACATCTATTTTTAATTAGTGATTAACAGTAAACACTTTAAAATGTTTGGCTTCTTGAGACCAGTAGTTTGGCTTCAGTAACCAAGCAATTGTCAATTTTCAACAAGTGATATTCTTTAAATTGTCCTACGATTGTAATGAAGTATTTGTAAAAATACGAAAAACGGCCTAGAACTTTATGATTGACGCACAAAAAGGTCATTAGAATCTTAAAGCAGCAACAGCTATGAGTAGGTCTTTCATAACAGACGTCAAGCTATTTACTGTAGGTACTGCATATTAAAAAAAAACTTGTCAAGTACGAGTAGAACTCGCACTACGAGGGTACATATTTAGTGATTTATTAATAGTTAAGGATATATGACGTTTCTATTAATTTTTTCACAACGTAAATATATTGCTACTGTATCTTTCATTGGTGCAATCATGGGGTATATATCACAAATTATAATGCCAAAGATAATCGCTATAATTTTTCTGTAATCTTCGAGTCAAATTTTACCAAACCTGTTTTTACCATGATTTTTGGTTCTCTAGTTTCGGAAATAAGGGAATGGAATATGCTTTTCTCGCATATTTCTTATAATATCTATCTAAATATTCAATTTAAAATTATAAAAAATGATACATCGCATGATATATAAATTAAATAAAAAATTGATTTGAGTGCTTAGCACCTATTTCATTCTTACATGAATGTATAAAGAAAGATAGCTAGTGCAAAATATGTGGGCTAATAAGATGCCAAATTTCAAGTTTCTGCGTTTCAATCTGTGAGATAAGCGGCTGTGACAGACGAACAGACAGACACGTAACTGATATTAAAAGGTTTCTGTTTTTCTGTTTGAAATACGGGCCCTAAAAACTGGTCAAGTTCATGTATGATTATATCCTATTACGACTTTTTTATCAATTATATAAAAAGGGTACAATTATGATAAACGTATGTTGAAATAGTATTTTACAGATAAATAATTATATCTGTAAATTAGGTATAATTATTTATATCACGTAACAATAGGTATATACACGTTTATAATCTAAATAACCCGATTGAAGTGAAACTTCTTAGCTATTACGGTAAAAGAGGGTAATGAGGTAATATAATTCAATTATATAAAAAGGGTGATAAACATTTCTTGAACTAGTATTTTACAGATGAATAATTATACCTGTAAATTACTAGTTACATACACGTTTATAATCTAAATAACGCAATTGAAGTGAAACTTCTTAGCTATTACGGTAAAAGAGGGTAATGAGGTAATATAATTCAATTATATAAAAAGGGTACCATTATGATAAATATATGTTGAACTAGTATTTTACAGATAAATAATTATACCTGTAAATTACTAGTTATATATACATTTATAATCTAAATAACGCGATTGAAGTGAAACTTCTTAGCTATTACAATGAAAGAGGGTAATGAGGTAATATAATTACTTTAGTTGGTCTAAGTTCATCATCTGGATCAATTATATTACCTCATTATTGGAGAGGCTGATAAAAGAGGTAAAAAGTCATTGCGCACTTTTTTATGCGAATGCGGAGCGCAGGGTGGGGGTAACGAAATCGACGACAGTGCTCGCTACGGTTAAACAGAGAAACAATGATAGTTCTTCGGTCAAATACGTGCCATCATTTGTAAACAAAAGAAACTTAGTAAACAAAGAAATTAAAATTGGTGACGACAGCTGTTGGATAGTAAATCGACAGTTGTTTTGTAGTGAATTCCCAACAGCGGATTCGATATTCTATCAAAAGAATAAATAAATAGATGTCGGAATGAGAAAAAATAAACATAATAATCTTAATTCTATAGTGAATTAATTTAAATTGCGTAGAAATAAAAATATATTTAGTAATTGGAAACAAATCTATATTTAGTTCTATGGATTCAAACAACCTTGTTTCCATAGTTACAAAGGTCGATAACTCTTCATTTTATAAAAAAAAATGTAATAAAATATTTTCCACACAAATCGCATATTTATAAAGAATTTCTTGTTTTAATTGTTTTTTTTATTTAATTGCCCTTTTTGTGCAAATATGTGTACAAACTTGTAAACATTGTGCAAATATGAGTACAAACTTGTAAACATTAAGCATAAACAAACTTATAAAACGTAAAAAATTAAATAATTAAGAAAATTGCGTAAACAGACCTTTGAAATTTGTCAGTAGCAAAAACATTTCTAAATAGATTTTTTTTTATAAAAATATTCGTAACTGGTAATTATTGTTATGTTATACGTTAGTTTTTAATTTTATTCTGTCATTAAAAGTGACGTTTTCACTGTGAGTAAAGGGCTATTGCTGATCTATACTTTAAACAATTTAGCATAATAAGACCTATCGATAAGAAATGCATTTAATAAGTTTCGATATTTGGACAATAAATAAATTTTTCAATTATAAAAATATTAAAAAATAATAATAAGTTATTTTTTTTATATTTTTAAACATTTTCGTATTATTTAACATTGATAGAGCAGGCAATGTCACGAACACTAGGTGGCGTTGTGATCGTGCGTCCGATGAATAACCGTTACCTAAATGTTAGTGAGTCACATGTGACCGCTTATATACTAGACTTACTGTATCAGGAAATTGAAAAAGATTTCTATAAAAATTAAATTACTAAAATTTAGAACTAAATTTTTTAACGCAATATTTTCAATATTTTTTACCGTTACCTTAAAGTATGTGGTTGGTTATCTTAAACCTAATTAATGTCACATGTGACCACTTATATATTAGACTTACTGTACCACGAAATTGAAAAAGGCGGCTAAACAAGTTAAATTACAAAAATTAAAACTAACATTTTTTTAATAACGTTTTTGCAACATTTTTTACCGTTACTTTAAAATATGTGGTTGGTTATCTTAAACCTACCTAATGTCACATGTGACCGTTTACATATTAGACTTACTGTACCGTGAAATTTAAGTTAATTCTAAACAAGTTGAATTACAAAAATTAAAACTAACATTTTTAATGACGTTTTTCCAATATTTTTTACCGTTACCTCAAAGTATGTGGTTGGTTTTATTAAACCTAAGTAATGTCACATGTGACTGTTTACATATTAGACTTACTGTATCATGAAATTTAAGTTAATTGTAAACAAGTTGAATTACAAAAATAAAACTAACATTTTTTAATGACGTTTTTCCAATTATTTTTACCGTTACCTCAAAGTATGTGGTTGGTTATATTAAACCTAACTAATGTCATATGTAACCGCTCACATATTAGACTTACTTTGTCATGAAATTTAAAAGTTAATTCTAAACAAGTTGAATTACCAAAAATTAAAACTAACATTTTTTTAATGACGATTTTCCTATATTTTTTTACCGTTACCACAAAGTATGTGATTGGTTACATTTAGCCTAACTAATGTCACATGTGACCGCTTACATATTAGACTTACTGTACCATAAAATTGAAAAAGGCGGCTAAACAATTTAAATTACATAAATTAAAACTAAATTTTTTTAACAAGCCCTTCCAATATTTTTTACTTCTAATTTAAATTAGGTGGTTGGTTATCTTAAATCTAACTAATGTCACATGTGACCGGTTATATACTGGACTTACTGTACCACGAAATTCAAAAAGACAGTTAAAAAAGTTAAATTATAAAAAAAAACTAAAATGTTTAATGACGGTTTCCAAAATTTTTACCGTTACCTTAAAGTATGTGGTTTGCTATCTTAATATTAACTAATGTCATAAATTCGAAAGTTAGTTTGATACCGATTTTCATGAAATTTTCCACACATTTAGCAAGTAGAGTTTTCCTCCCGAAATATAATTAATTTACTTTTTGGTAATTAAAAAAAACACCTCACCAAATTCAACTCACTCTCGGATAAAAGCATAAAAATAAGTATGTGTGTATCTATCAAGCCATTTCCAAATCTAAGATTTAATACTTCCACCATCGGTTCTCTTTTTCACATGAGCGAAGCCACGGGTCAAAGCTAGTTTATTCATAAATCCTTTTTTTTATTCAATGGGATATTTAATAATTTCTTTCCGCGAAAACGACTTATAGCATGTGTGGGTTATAAAGTATTATTAACATGGAAAGTGTGAAGAAAATATTTGAAAACTGTTTTAATTTTCTGCTTCGGGAAGTTTCGCACATTTTTTATCAGAAAAAAAAGAAGAAAAACGTTTAAAAACATTTATGAAGTTTTTAAACGGTTTTTCGTTTTTTTTGTTCTGATAACAAATTTTACGAACTATCCTGTCGCTGCACTTATGCTCTCTGAGCTAAGGCCTGAATTTGGCGATTGGTGTTGATTAGCATTTAAAAAAAAAAAACGGCCTGAAAATCCGCTCTCATTCTTGCCGATAACGATGTTCCAATCATTAGGTTTTATATAACGATTTCATCGTTATACTTCGAGGAAACACGATGGAAAAATATAGTGTGAAAATGCCATCAAATGATACATTGTTTTGTGATTTCGCTGCTAATATATCATTAGGTTTTATGCAAAGATGTTAGTGTTATACTTCAAGAAAACACGATGGAAAAATATACTGTGTTAAATGCCATCAAATGATACATTGTTTCGTGATTTCGCTGCTAATATATCAATAGGTTTTATACAAAGATGTTAGTGTCATACTTCAAGGAAACACGATTAAAAAAATATAGAGAGTTAAATGCCATCAAATGATCGTTTAAAAAGTGCCAAAAAGTATGGGTGTTCAGATATCTTTTTATTATTTTGTCTTTTTTTCTATTCTTTTTGTCTTGTTATTTTACTCTATGACAGAGATTTTCAGAGATTCGAAATTTCGTCGAAAACATATGGAGAAAAAATTAAACTTCTTTACGCGTTGACGAATACTTTTTAATAGAATATTTTTTAACCTTAATAGATAATGCCCTAAGTGACTCCTAAATACATATCCACATATACTCGTATAATGCACTACAAATCCATCTACTGGTTTAGGTGTTAAATTTTATAACCACAAATACATTTTTATATAGATTTTCAAGTTCTGTCAATGTTTCAGAATTGATTCAAAATCAAAATCTCAACTTCGATTTTTTGATAGAATCTAACGCTTTCTTTTGTTCTTACGGCGCTCGAAAATAAAAAGTATTGTCGAAGATTGCAAACGGAAGATAGAACGCGAATTTATGATAAAAAAATATATGAACTAAGGACACAATAATCAAAGAAACTTTAAAATTCTTAAATGAAAACACAATATACTAAAAAACAAATCACAATTTGTGATTGTATAGCTTATTAAGAAAAACTTCGTGAAAAATTAAAGAAAATGTGCGTATCGCGTCCGACGCGACTGGAGAATACGTACAATTGTCTTGGAATGTATAAAATAGGTAATTAGTATTATTATTTATAGTAACACTGTATATAAATATACATATCAATATCATTAAATGTAAATGGAAAATTATTTGATAACACAATACTGACAATATAATCATTTTCAAGTGAAATACAAATGAACCAGATCAAATTTATATAACAAAATTAAAAATATTTAGTAACGTCAGACTAAGAAGTTAAAATTAAAAGAGACTTTTGAATTTTGTAGGATAGAAGACACCAAATATTCATACATAATGATTTGATGTTGTTGACATGTTTTTTATATAAGCGAACGATAGTAAACTATGTGTGTCACACTCTGTAATTGCAAATATACCATAAGTAAATGCCAAATAAATATATCGATATCTCACTCTAAAGATGCACAAAAATGTTGAGCGGAGAGGCCACCTAACGGTTACACTTTTTTAATGCTCTGAACTTCGTACGATCATAATCTAACGGTTACACTTTTTTAACGCTCTGAGCTTCGTACCCTCTGAACTTCTGATTTTACTCCTCATAAAACTTCCGACCGCACGCTATTCATAAAATCGATTTTTACGGAGTAAACTCTAAAAATTAACTTTTTAAAATCAAAGCTATAGCATCAAGATTTTCATAGTTCATATGTCACACGTGTTTCTAGCTGAAGACCTGTTAAAATCGGTTGCTCTTGCTCTTGACCTTCTTTATCATTTTAATAATACTAGATCTAAAAAAGAAGGCTGATATACATATGTATAATCTAAATTTACTGCGCGCCGAACACGCACCGACAGCGAAGTCATTGAAGCGATTGGCAGCGACGCGAACTATCTCGACGCGACAACTAGGAAGTTAATGTCGTTAATAACGCGATGTTATGAGAACGATACTCTTGGCACAATCTCGTATCGGCGAATGGCGCGACACGAACTATCTCGCCCGCCAAATAATCGTGAATATTCCGCAGGCAACACTTTGATCTCTTCCTTGCTTCCGTGAGTCAAAGATAATTGTTTTCTATTAACTAAGTGTCTGTAAGATCAAAAATAAATTTTAACGTCTAGAAGGCGTACCAAGGACGATAAACAGGACTGATCTGATTATAGAGAGTAATATTGGACCTCACATGAGGTTGCCAGCGAGCTAGAGATGTTCGATATACATCGATGCATTGAAAACTATCGATACATTGTATCAATCCTCCATGTATATTTATACGATGTATCGATTTATTACATTGGCTGTACCGAAAAGAAACTACTTAAAAATGTGATTGATTTTAATCGAGAGTTAAAAAATATGGCTGGGTGATAAATTGATAAATGGCAATTATTTAAACACGAGTTCTTCAAACAGAACGTACCGTCGTTTGTTTTACGATTGTCGATGGTCGATTAAATTATGGATCAATTCTTGTCTATGATAAACGCAATGATATTGTGCATAACTATGACATTTACGCAATTGACGATACTGAATTCCTTTTACACTTTTCATGCAGAAAATATGATTTTCACGTTTCATTTATTGAATTTTCAATAAACGACCCTGCTGCGTATATTGAATACTTATATGAATGAAATATTCTATCGAATCCGTAATTAGCACTAAACTAATTTGTTAAGTAATTTATACTATAGATATAAAGAAATAACCTATAAAAAATTCTTAAAAAGTTCGTTTTTAGGATCGTTTCAACCTGGTGATTTGTCAAATATGGAAGTAAAAAAATTAGTGTGGAAACATTTTGAAAGCGGTGACGAGAAATTTTTAAATATAAAGTATACAAAAACATAAAAACAGTTGGTGACTACCAATGTAATAAAAACTATTTAGAATGTCAACAGTATTACTTATTTAAACATTTTTCACAAAACAGAAAAAAATCTCATACAGGCTTATTCAATTCAAACACCTTAACTTCACAAGCAAATTAGAGCTACTGACATATAAGAAACAACGATATTTTTATTCAACGTATCGAAAAATATCGATGTAAAACCACGATGCACTACATCAACAAAACACAGATGTGATTTGTATTTGAAAATCCCTACAACTATCCATCAGGCCTATAAAAAGCGCGCCTATAAATATGTATGCCTCGTCATTATGGGAAATATCCAGGAAAATTTTCGTGTTATGTTATCATTTCATTTAAATTAACTCGCAACAAATAGAATTAAACGAGTAGTTTGTGAAGAAATATGTAAGCAGTAATTGATTGTGATGAAAATTATAGCGAAAAATTTGAAACATGAGGACCTCATTACTCGAAACTAATGAGATTTTCTTCACATTTTTCTCTAGTTAGATAAAATGTTTGCAGGTTTTAGGTTTTACGTTTAACCTAAGCATTTAACAAAACAAAGGCTCATTTTTTCTCATAGTGCAAATGATTCTTAAGCCTGTAGCTTAAACGTGTACTTGTTATACTATAAGGAGCTTTTAGATGAATAACTCACAGGTACAGTAGCCACAGACTAAAAAAAATAGTTTTATAGATTACTCATACACACTGGTTCAAAAATATTGCAAAATAAATAATTCGTAAATGAAACCAACAGTTTTGCCGTGAAGTGAAAGATGGGAGAATATCGAATGGTTTTAATTCAGTGGAGAAACGTGACTAACGTTTGAATTAAAACCATTCGGTATTCTCTCATCATCTTTCACTTCTATAAAACCCTTTACACGAATTTCTGTGATTGATGTCAACTGGATATATAATATTAGGTCAGCAATTTATAAACCCGCTACTTTTTTCGACCGATTTCTGGAAAGTTGTAGAAGCTTCTAGAATATTTCTCGTAGGGTATGTAAAGAGTGCGGCATTCAAACTTCTGTTCAGTTTGCAATTGAGTAATCGGCGAGTAAAAAGAAGTACTTCGAAATGCCGTATAAAGCGAAAAACCAGCAATTCATCCCGCAATATACACACAACAATGGGTGAAAGTATGCTCTCTTACGACACAGTCAATAACTGGTTCTAAAAATTCAAAGAAGGAAATTTTGACCTGTCCGATAACCCTCATCCAAAGCAACCTCCTAAAACTGATTAAAAAAAATGAAAAGCCTTATTGAAACAGATTCCAGATTAAGTTCGCGTAGTATATGGCAGACCTATTTTCATGCTCTTATACTGTAATGGAAAAACAACTTCTAGCATTAAGAAATAAGTGGAAATATTCCATTTGTCTACTACGTGAGCTAACACCCTTTTAACTTCGAAGATCTAATGTGTGCTTGGAGCTATTGACTTCCCATCGTACCAACTGGAGGCTAAAATATCTGGTTATAGGTTATGAGAGGTGAATGGCTTATGTTAATATTTAGCGTACACGCCAGTGGCTAGAAGCTGAAGAGAAAGGTGTATCTAGACTAAAATATAATATTGAACAAAAGACACTTATGAGGGCATGACAGATGGGGTTATTCATTGGGAAATCTTTAAAGCTGACAGTACAATTTCAGCTAAGATTTATTATGCACAACTGGGAAAAGTCCCCGCTAAACTTCCTTTAAGTCAAGACACAGTTGATTTTTTATATGGCAATGCTCGACTCCACGTAGAAGAATTAACGCGTGAAGTAACACTTGGATGGAGCGTGCTACTTCATCCACTGCACTCTCCAGATCTTTCACCATCTGATTACTATCTGTCTAATAATTTGCGTGATAGAAAATTTAAAGACTAAAGTCATATCAAAATCGACTTCACCGGTTTTTCAGTCAAAGGCCCAAATATTTCTATAAGGACGGAGCTTTAGCTCTGCCTACACTTTGGCGACAAGTGTTAGACACCGACGGAACTTATATATTTAACGATTGATTTTTGACTACATATAAGAAGGTGAAAAGTTTATGTACAGAGATAGGGGCTTTACAAGTTGCCAACCTAATATTTTAGATGAAACCTATTTGAATTGTGTAGTTTCTATCCCGTCTAAGATTACCAGATTTCTCGTTTATAAGCTCGGAGGATGAGAAAGTCAAATAAATACAGAACTTCATAATTTGATACCGAACAAAAAAACAAAGAAAATATTGTTTTTTTATGTCCAAAACTGTAATTTATTTATGTTACATAATATAATTTACATAAATTACTGTTTAGGTTTATTTTAATGAAGATTGTGTTTGTCTCTCGAAGGTTCGGGAGGGTAGGGGAACTAGAACAGTACCAGTCGCGACGCTTAGACCGCCTTTCTTGGCTTTGTCCGTGTACGTTGTTGACTTTGTCTTGATCGCCAGAAATTCCAGAAATACGATACAATTATTGTCTCGACACGACATTTGAAATATGTTTAAAATTACGGGATGATCAGGGAAATACGAGATGTCTGGTAACGTGAATCCCAACACCAAATTGTAACCACTCCATGCCAAAAAGGACAGAGATATTCAGGAGTTACGTTCAAACAGATGGATTCAGTAATTTCCATACTTCGGTACTTTTCACGTTTCTAAATAAAGGATTTTTATTCAGCGTATATTTCTATATTTCTAGTTTTTATTATCTTCATTATTTTTATATAATAAGGATAAGGAATTCTACAGTATATAGTAAAGCATATAAATACGATTGTAGGCTGTGATCTGAGACATACCTAAAAGTTTTAGAAGAGTTTTTAGCAAGAATATATACCAATATTTCCACATCCATAGCACTATTCGTATTCCCGTACACCATAAGTAAGCTCCCAATGACCTCTCCTAACACGATATGTTCCAAACATCTGCATAATCACAGCATCGTAACATTTTCTCAGTCGCTCTGACATCAGAACGTGGTCTTATGAGTGAGAACGATTTTGCCAATCTACGGACACTGTGCGGGACATTGTTCGAGATGTATTTGTGGACGAGTCGAGAGTCTGCCCGCCCGGCGCCGCCGCGTCAGTCTCAAGTGCAGACGCAACAAATCGCGGTCGGCGCCGCCTAAGACGCGCCGCGACGCATACCGACGCGGCTAATTAAGCACCGCACATGCATTAATTACTTGTCGGATACGATCCGTCGGCTGTTGTAAAACCAGACAGAGTATACCAAGTGTATACTCTGTTTGAGTATTGGCAAGTTCTGATTAAGGTAGGGTTCTAAATGACTATATGATTAGTGACCAGAGCTTTGTTTTAGATATTTAAAGGTAAGAAAATTCTTAAAAACATTATTTAAAGGTAAGAAAACAAAAGTACATTTAACTTTAACGTTAATGAAAGTAATCAACTAACTGAAGTAATATGTTAAGTTCTGGTTAAGGTAGGGTTTTGAATGACTATATGATTAGTTACCAGAGCTTTGTTTTAAATATACTATTTAAAGGTAAAAAAACAAAAGTGTATTTAACTTTAACGTTAATGAAAGTAATCAACCAACTAAAGTAATATGTTAAGTTTTGGGTTCAGGTAGGGTTTTGAATGACTGTATGATTAGTTACCAGAGCTTTGTTTTAGATATACTATTTAAAGGTAAGAAAACAGAAGTACATTTAGCTTTAACGTTAATGAAAGTAATCAACTAACTGAAGTAATATGTTAAGTTCTGGTCAAGGTAGGGTTTTGAATGACTGTATGATTAGTGACCAGAGCTTTGTTTTAGATACACTATTTAAAGGTAAGAAAACAAAAGTGCATTTAACTTTAATGTTCATGAAAGTAATCAACTAATTGAAGTAATATGTTAAGTTCTGGTTAAGGTAGGGTTTTGAATGACTATGATTAGTTACCAGAGTTTTGTTTTATATTTACTATTTAAAGGTAAGAAAACAGAAGTACATTTAGCTTTAACGTTAATGAAAGTAATTCACTAACTGAAGTAATATGTTAAGTTCTGGTTAAGGTAGGGTTTTGAATGACTGTATGATTAGTTACCAGAGCTTTGTTTTAGATACACTATTTAAAGGTAAGAAAACAAAAGTGCATTTAGCTTTAACGTTAATGAAAGTAATCAACTAACTGAAGTAATATGTTAAGTTCTGATTAAGGTAGGGTTCTAAATGACTATATGATTAATGACCAGAGCTTTGTTTTAGATATACTATTTAAAGATAAGAAAACAAAAGTGCATTTAACTTTAACGTTAATAAAAGTAATCAACTAAGTATGTCGTCTTATAAAACATTTACAAAAACAATATTCAAAGTTTTCAATCGTTTTATAACTCTTAAAAAATGTATCTAAATGAAATATGTTAGAACATACATTACGAGAATTCCGTGCACACTTAGACCTATATGGACGTTAAGTGTATTTAGGATGTCCATTAAACTATTGATTAATCTTAATATTATTTTTCAGCATTCAAATATAGTTTTCCCGTGCGAGTAATTTGCCATTCAACGAATGGTAACATAATGTGAAAATAAGTTAGTAAAAGGTATTTTATTTAGTTAAACAGCTCATATATAGTAGGCTCGTGCATCGAGATTTCCGTGTCCTGTTTCAAATAAAATTGCTTTATTCATCTTAAATCATTACTGATATGAACTTTCTAGCGCAATAAATATTCAATATCTAAAATAACTAAGTACGGGGAGAATTGTCAATAGATGGCGCTGTTTACAAAATAAATACCTTGAGAAATAATATATAGAGAATTAAACAAATTAATTTTGAATTGTTTGTTCATTTGTCGTCATTAGCGGCGAAGGTAATATTCAAAATTATTTATTTTTATGAAGTATTAAGGGAGATATGGCATACCGACAAAAATTACTTTTGAGAAATAATGTATAGAAATTGTCTAGTACATTTGTCATAACTAATGAAATAACGTGGATTTCTAAAAAATATGTAAATTTCGAATTATCTTTACGGTTTTCCGGTAGACTTTAGAGACTTTTTTTATAATTTCGATTCAGTTTCGGAGATGGACAAGCGAGACTATATTTTTATCGATATTCTTAAAAATATTTCTAGAACCATCTTACAAAAAATTCTGAAAAAGTAGTTTTGGAACTACTCTTTCAGTCGATATCCCATACGATACATGATATAAACAAAAAAAAACGAGTAAATTATTTTTTCCTTAACAAAATTCTACATGATTATAATTATTCCACATGATTATGATTAAAAACAATTATTTTTGAGTGTTAACTTATTTATTAATGTTAATGCAACCTGCATTATACTTTATAACTAGGCCAAATTTCAAGTTTCTACCTCAGACTACAATTTAAAATTTTCTTGTTATTTATTGTTGATTATTTAACTAGAGATTAGAAGGCTTCAATTATTGAGTGATTATTAAAATGATATAGAAGACTTTTTTTAAATTTATGGTTATTATAAGAAAGAAATTATTTATAATTAATAATGCAAATAAATACTCGTACATACCAAAACTTAACCTCACCTAAAGAAATACACTTAAAATATATTTTAATAACTATCTTGAATATAGTATCAGTCACTACATGCGTGTAAATATACTCGCATCTTAGTGAGCAACTTCATCTTACTGGTTTTTGTTGTATCGTGCGCGTGCATCGTGTCAAACGTCATACTGTCGATTTTTGTTGCATCGTGCGCACGCATCGTGACCAACTATATCCTGTCGATTTTTGTTGCATCATGCGTGCACGCATCGTAAAATTTCACTCTCATCATTTTTTTTTATAACGCGCCTAAAAAAGTATAACTTCAAAAGTTAGAAATATAATGACAGTTTGATACCTTCCCAATCTCTAGAACTGGTTGCGAAACTTCTTTATAATTCCAAACATTTTTCTAAAATAACAAACATTTTAGAAAAATGTTTGGAATAATAAAGAGGTTACAGAATGAGATGAAAACATAATGAGAGTCACTTTCAATCAGCTAGTGATGTAATAAAAATTTAATATAGATACAAAATTTATTTTAATTTCCATGCTTTATTGCTAAATCAATCTATCTGGCAAGAAACACGGCATAATTATGATAATGCTTTTTGTTCACTTATTTACATTAATAATTAAAAAAAATTATCGACATAAGAAGATACAACAAAAGATTTAGTAACGTGACTAAACCTTTTCTGTCAGTTTTATGCGGTTATCTATTACTCATAAAACGCGTGAATATGATTATACCAGCCACAAAATAGGGAAATATACTTTTAAACTACACAAAACGGACAAATGAATTAAAAAGAAACGAAATATACATAAAATTCTTTATAAGAAATTGCACTCTTCTCTAATATTATATAAAGGTGTAAGTTATTTCAATAAGGGTGTAAATTTAATATCATTTTGACGTGAATACGTCTTTAAATTTGCTACCATACGGTGGCAATCAAAAAAACCTAATGATAACAAAATCGAACAGTGACGCATCGCGCGCGGTGGAAGGGGAAGCGCCGCCATTTTGAGCATATTTTGCTGCGTATCGGTATTTGCAATTATTATAACTTTTGATTCGGAGAAGCTACGATATTCGTTTAAGTTTTAATTTTTGTATATAAAACATTTGTTTTATTTACAAAACAATAACATTTGAATGATTGTATATAAAACATTTGTTTAAAGTAGTGACAGTGAATATAATAAGGTGTTAGAATAAAAACATATTATCAAAAATATATAATGTCGCCCTATACGCTATTGTAACATAATACTTATTTGTTTCCTTGCTTTTATCCTAAATATATAAATAAAACTATTTTATTTAAAAAATATAAAACGTTACGTAGACGTATTCCCGTACAACACACGGCCGTGTTCATGACACAGCCACACCCAATTTTTTTTTTATTGTTTGCTCATTATTGCAAACATGTTTTGCATGACGTTATGTCAAATTTTGTTGCGTGTTTCAAACCAAATGCTGTACATTCTGAAACATAAGTCTGAAACATTTTATCTTAATTTAAACTTAACTACTAATAAGTTAGGGAAGGAGGTAGTGGCTGGGGGAAGTGGCTTCATTGTGAAAATTTTGTTTTTCTTTTAATGCTACCTACGGTTTTTCTCAATTAACACAAGTTAATAAATAAATACAAATCTTTATTGCTCGCTTCAATAATAACTTAGTTATCAACGCTTTGTTCAAGTGGACCGACAGACCAGGTCCGGCAAACAATGTTACATTGTAAAAACAGCTATAGCGGCGCCGGCTTTACACTTGCGTACGAGTGCAGGACTCTAAATATAGATCGAGTTGAGATTGGGAGAGGTAAGGCTCGGATAAGGAACGGCTGATGACGAGCAGTCATGTGTCACGATTCGAATTTAGTTGCTGAATAAAAATGACGTTCGCAAGCCAACTAAAATGCCGAGAAGACAGGGCAATGTACAAAGGTAGAAAGAAAAATAAATCTGTAAAAACTATAAGATAAAATAGTTTCCAACTGTGTATATATAATGCCAGGTCGTATGGCTATGACGTGCTTCGTTTAATTTCTTTTTTATTATTTGAAGTTGGTATTTATGAAAAATTCTGAAATAATAAAACAATTTTGAAATAATGAATTCAATTATATGTTTTCGTTACTTGAGATTTTTCATCCTTTTTTGTGTTAAAATTTCGTGACATTCAATTTGTTGGCCTATCTCAAGAATTTTGATGTACTTTTGCAGGAAGGATTAGACCGTTGCACAGTGGGGTATTTGATGTACTTTCGCACAGTGGGGTATTTGATGTACTTTTGCAGGAGGGACTAGACTCTTGCACAATGGGGTATTTGATGTACTTTTGCAGGAAGGATTAGACTATTGCACAGTGAGGTATTTGTTGTACTTTTGCAGGAGGGATTAGACCGTTGCACAGTGGGGTATTTAATGCATTTTTGTACAGTGGGGTATTTGATGTACTTTAGCAGGAAGGATTAGCCAGTTGCACAGTGGGGTATTCGATGTTCTTTTGCACAGTGGGGTATTTGATGTACTTTTGCAGGAAGAATTAGATCGTTGCACAGAGGAGTATTTGACCTTGAAAATTGGACAAAAATGAAAATTTTCAAAATTGTGATTCTGGAAAAGTAATAAGTCTGGAAATCAGTTTTATAAATAGTTCATAAATTTAGGCAAAAATCTTGTTACAATTGTGGTGCACCTACCGCTCCGCACGGCTCTTCAATGGTAGGTGAGTTATCGTATCTCGTGGACGTTCTGTAGTTTAATGACGTTATGTAGTTTAATCGCTGTGATTACAATTATTTGAATAAATTTATATTTTTTTCTTTTGAACTCTCAAAAGCCAGATATAAATTTACTTCATAATTAAAAAAAACCTTGTAAAAAGTTGTTTACTCACAGGGCCATCTGGAATAAAATTTGTTGACTTGGGAGGTGAACTTATATTCAATAATTCAAAGCAGTATTGAAATAGTTTGTAATAATTTACTACATCGAAACAAATTAAATAAAATGTTGCAAATAATTTGTGGTAAAAATGAAAATAATATATCAAAATAGTATTGCAAAATCCTTCACTACGATGTTGTGAGGCAACACAAATTTTGTTTACTCATAGGGCCTTCCGGAATAAAGCTTTTGACTTGGGGGGGGGGGTGCTTATATTCATTAAATCCAAACAGTATTGAAATAGTTTTTAATAATTTACTATATTGAGACAAAAAAAAATAAAATGTTGCATATAATTTGGGGTAAAAATGAAAATAATCTATCAAAATAATCGTGCAAAATCCGACGCTACCTTCGCCACGATGTTGTGGGGCAATACAAATTTTGATTTGTGTATGAATCATTTGAAAAAACAAAATAAAAAATTCAATATTTATTTACCGTCCACAAATCTACGCAATTAGGAATTATAGTCCAGAAATCTACGCAATTTGGAATTATCGTCCGGAATGATTTGCCAAAAGTAAGAGAACCAAAACAAGATAACTTATATTTTGGGCTGTCTATACTTCACGCAAGAATCAGATTTTTCGGGTATATTTTACACGTAGCATATAAACTTCCAACTAAAAAATGGCAAAGTAGATCTCAACCTGAACGAGATCTGATTGAAAAGAAAAAATGAAATCAACAACAGGTTTAAAAAAATCGTGAATTCGCCTAAGGCCAATTTTGGAAAGACGAATGATGGAAACATAAGCAGACATGTTTTTTCTATCCACGAGTTATCCGCTGCGATAATTTTATTGGCTGTAAATTTAATTTATGGGCTTATGGACTTTCGGCAAGTAATTTCAGGTGGATACCAAATAAACGTGGAAAATTTTCAACAATATTTTGTGACTTTTCTTTACAGCGGATCACCTTAATCGCCGGAACGAGAAAAACTCCAAATAAGAAGACATCCCCATTTAGTAGGGAGGCACTTTTATTTCCCCCAGAACCTAGTTAAGAAAAAAACAAAAATTTAGGTTAAATATTATTTTCTATGATATTTATTGTTTAAACTACCTTTGCCGCCTTGACATAGTTGTAAGTAGGCATTATATCTGATAAACAAGTATTCTTAACCAGTTTTTGAAGTAGTGAAGGGTATTTGATCCTCCCATGCGTTGATTTATTTTGTTTAGGTTTAATATTTTTTTGTACTTTTACATTGTTATTATTCATTTAGAATTCCAAAAAATCGAGATAAATTTTAACAAAGAAAGTGTAAAAATATTTATCTATTCATAAAAAAAAATAGTATTATGTTCTATATAAAGAAACATTGTAAAATTGTATTTGAAAAACGGAATTACGTGAAAATTATAAATTGTAACAGTAACGTAAAAACGCATTAGCGAAAACAGTTTTTCTGCATTATTATCGAAGAATATGTATAAATTAGCAAAAAATTGCTAATTTCCGGAAAGCAATTAAACACATGGCAACAAAAAATTCCAAAAACTTTTGACATTTATCTCCGTTTATCTATAAACGCCTGCAAAGTACGGCTTTATCTTACACTTGAATTTTTCATATCTAAAGCAAATAACTTGATAGACAATTTCGCGAAAAGATTTCCTTTTGAAGTTGCCGCCGGTTTATCTAATCCACGGAAACTTATTTATAAATGTTTAATTTAAAATCTATTCGTCTGGTTGGGTTTCTGTTATTTTTTATCTTTTATTTTTATTTTGCTACCTGTGCTTTCTTTGTGGAGCAATTCATATTTATCTCTGGTATTCCTTTCTTATATGTTTATAAGACAGTATCCCATCAAAAACATTAATGTAAAAAAGAAGTCATCAAGCTTTATTAATGTTAATTTAAATTTTAGTTCAATGGCAGCTTTTCATTTTCAATTTAAAATCAGGATTTAAAAATCGGTTAATTCGATAGGAGCATATAGTGGACTCCGATTCAAACTAGTTAGGTATTTAAATATTAAATGAAAAAGATATCAAATTGTATTCTAATATTAATTTAAATTCTAGTTCTACGGTAGCTTTTTATTTTCAATTCAAAGTCAGCATTTAAAAATAGGTTAATTCGATAGGCTCCGATTCAAACAAGTTAGGTATTTAAATATTAAATAAAAAGGATATCAAATTGTATTGTAATATTAATTTAAATTCCAGTTCAAAGGCAGCTTTTCATTTTCAATTCAAAGTCAGCATTTAAAAATAGGTTAATTCGATAGGAACACATAGTGGGCTCCGATTCAAACTAGTTAGGTATTTAAATATTAAATGAAAAGCATATCAGATTGTATTCTAATATTAATTTAAATTCCAGTTCTATGGCAGCTTTTTATTTTTTAATTCAAATTTGGCATTTAAAATTTAATATCATAAATCGCACATGGAGGGCTCCACTTTATATGTGTTAGGTATTTAAATACTAAACGAAAAGTATATCAAGTTCTATTCTGTTAATTTAAATTCTGGTTCTATGGAAGCTTTCATTTTCAATTTAAAATAAATATTTAAAACGTAACCTTTTCAATTTCAATTCAACGGGAACACAACTAACGTATCACATATCGCGCATAGTGGGCTCCAATTCAAAAGCATTAGGTATTTAAATTCTACCGGGAATTGAACTTATAACATATTTTCTTTCACATAAAATATATTTAAAAAGAAAGATATTTTCGAAACACGAAAAAGTATTGAGCATCGACTTTTATTGGCTCGAAATTTATATAAATATACGTGTACATACAAGATTTGCCTTGGCTAGCACACTGTCATATGCCTGATCTTCTATGGTTTATTAAAGTGAAATTTATTTAATGGACAAAAAATGCGACGTCACGAAACGAGTCACGGAAGTGAGATAGTGACACTAATTCACTTGTACATGCAGGAGTAAACGAAGTCTAATATTTTGTAAAGAAAGAGAGAGTATAATAGCTAACGAAGCTGCACGAGCACGCGCGTTGTATTGTTGTATAGTAGTGATATAGTATACAGTAATTTTCCTCACAATTTTAACATACTATTTAACTAAACATCCATCACTACAATTGTAAGTTTAGTAAATTATGTTGTCTTATTTAGAGGCTTTTTACACAAAAAATAAAGATGAAACAAATGCGGTAGCGTGATGGCGTGTCGACTCGAAATGTAAATGACAATAACCTTTTCGAATATCCCGAATTGAATCGCAACCTCTCCCTCACAGCATATTGAAGTTGGTAATAAACATTATTATGCGTCGGGAATTAAGAACAACTAATATGCTTTGGGAATTAAAAGTAACTCTTTGCTTTAGGAATTAAGTATAATTATTTAACTAAAATAAGATTGGCAACTAAAATAAAATAAAATTACGTCATAAAATGTGTATGATTATTTTGAACACTCAAATTTATATTACAAAACGTTTCATTTGTAATGCGTGTACATCGCTATTTTGAATATCCCAAATAAACTAAACACTTCCTTTGTTTGTTCATGGTTTGGGGCTGTGTTTAACTACATCATGTGTTTTTTTATTTTCAAACACTGATGCTCTTTTGCAAATACTAATTTCCTGTTTGCTCCTTCCTTCCTTTCCTTCCTACTACTGAATTATGAGATAAATTGGATTCCCGTGTCAGGAGTGTCTAACCAATATGGAGATTCAAAAATCATCTTTTAAATTTATATTGATCCCGCTTTTTATTTCACACTTGTTTGGCCCTCACATGATCATTTTTCATCCCCGGAGGGTCCGAATCAAACTATTTTGTTATGGAAACATTCTCAGAGGCTTCAAACTTCTAAACAAAATAAGACAGAAATAGTATTGCAAAGGATATAAATTTATTTGCTTTGCTAATAGGGTTCCCAAAACTTGTAAAGAAAAAATGAATGCATGCAAGATATCGTTAAAAAAGTTTTTGACCAGAATGCAAATCCGTTTTTATTGTTTTTTTTTACCGAAAAATAACGATTTCTTGTCATTTTATCAGGTCGATTTCAGAAACAACATTACGTATCATGCTAATATTTGGCCCAAATATTTCTTATAAGCTGTAATTGTGCAACTTATGGGTACTGAAGGGTAAATGTCAAATGTCAAATAGTAAAAAGTTATGATCATAAAACCAAAGTAATTTTTAGGAATTGACAGTATTCTTATATCTAAGAAAGAATGTTGAGCAATATATTTTCTTAGTAAAAAATAATATTAATATTTGCAAATAGTTTAATATATACATCCTTAAATCTATAAATTTTATCTATTTATTTTATTATAATTTTACTTTTTTACGTTCTATATCTAATCTTTTGTATTATTGGCAAAAAATTATCTTTTTTTAATTGATGATCAGCAATTGCTTTATACCAAACAGCCCATCCTGTGTACTTTATCACGTGTATATTAATATTAATAAATAATTATATAAATAAATTAAAAAATAAAATCAGAAAATTCTATCAAGTCTAAGCGATAAGCAATTTACAAGTTATTATACGAAAAAAAGACAAAGAATGCAGGCTAAAATTAAAAATAAGACGACCTGCTCTGTGACCTCCAGCTGATTGTTCGAAATACGAATGATGGAATGTTTTCAAAATGGAGTTGTGTTATAGGACAAGGTCACTCTTGCTGGACTAGGCATGACCCAGTTATGTATTTATTTTTAATTTAGCATTTACACGTCGGCGCAAGGATACAGCGTTAATTTGCCCATTTTATGCGCGATTTAAGAATTTGTTATTGTTATAAGCCATAAATTATTCGGGATGCGAATGGATTAAGTAGGTTAGAGCCAACACATTTGGCATCTTTAGTTGAAATTCGAAAGGATTTCTATTCTTTTATTTTCGGAAACAATTAAAGCTTCAGAATTGATATGTCAACATTTTCATATGTCGACATAAATACGTCCATTCGTATTTACTGCGTCTTTACACTGAGTAGAGAAATTGGATTTAAAACTGTTTACTTCTGAATTTAAATTTGAATGTAGTTAATAAGAATATAAGTTCAGTGTATTCCTTAATTTTTTAATAAAATATTAACGTGATAATGTTAAAGCCTACAAAAAAAATTATTACGTAACACTTAACAATCAGAATGATAGATGTATTAATATATCCTTAACGAGTGCACGAACATCCTTAATGAGACATATACGGAATTTGGGTTATATTGTTTCTATATTTTATTAATATAACCTTTATTTAGGTCTTTGAGGTTTTTGGGGTTGGTCAAAGATTGCAAATTTTAGGAATATCATATATTTCTTTTTTTTGTCGATCCGTCACAATATGTTCACATAAACTTTCCCTTTATATAGAGACATTACATTTTCATCGCATAGGTATAATATAGTGTATATTTAACCAACAAACATATGCAAATATATTCATTGAGAAAAATGTAAAGATTACAGATTTTTTTTACAAACAATGACTCTGGCTTGTAATAAACGTATAGATGAGTAGTCAGGTGTAATAAACAGATATAGCATCGAGCGTAAGTTGAGTTATTTACGGTACTAGTGAACAGTGCCAATAATAACAAAATAAAAACGTTTGTATTAACTATTTTCGGATTATTAAGAAAAAACTTCCATAATAAAATGCCTAAGGCTTACTTAACCGCGCACTTGGAGACTATCTGTTGTCCACATTTTAATATAAAATCTTGAATCTTTGAAAAATTCTAACAGTAGGTTAATCATGTTTTAATAATAGTGCATTTTTCAATGATTAAATATTTTCCCTCTAATCCATATGTATAATATATTTTCCTTTTATTTATATTTTATTAGAAACTCCCTTATCTGATTTAATAATAATTTAATTAGTCAAATTTTTGTTTTTTTGTTAATTGAAGTTAGAAGCAATTTCAATTTGAGTTTTTAAATAACCTGTCTTCATTGTGGCACTATATTTATCATCTTCGATGAAGATCGTTGCGTTTTGTTATTGAACTGGAAATAGTAATATTGTTATTTATTATTTGACTAGCTGTGCCTTTAACTTTGTACACGAAATGGGGTAAAAGATCAATAACAGACCACATGTATAATAAGCAACGTTAAAATATATCAATTATTGACAATTGATCTTTTTCACAGGATTATTCAACAATAATTTACAGTTGCAGAACTGTATTTATCCCTTTGATGAAAATCGATGCATTTTTGTTGTTGAAACGGACATTTTTAAAATTGTTTGAGTAATTTTGTTATTTATTATTTGACCAGCTGTGCCCTTAACTTTGTACACGAAGTAGGCTAAAAGATTAATATTGGGTCATTTATATAATAGGCAAGATTGAAATATATATTAGTTATTGACAATTTTTTTTTCACAGGATTATTTAACAATAATTTCAAATTGGAGAACTGTATTTATCCATTCGATGAAGATCGTTGTGTTTTTGTTGTTGAAACAGGCACTTTTCAAATTTTTTGAGTAATTTTGTTATTTATTATTTGACTAGCTGTGCCCCTAACTTTGTATACGAAGTAGGGCGAAAGATCAATAATAGGGCATGTATGTAACATATCAATTATCAATAATATATCAATAAATAGTAATATAAGTAATATATCAATTATTGACAATTGATCTTTTTCACAGGATTATTCAACAATAATTTCAAGTTGCAGAACTGTATTTATCCTTTCGATGAAGATCGTTGCGTTTTTGTTGTTGAAATGGAAATTTTTAAAATTCTTTGAGTAATTTTGTTATTTAATATTTTACTAGCTGCGGCCTTAACTTTATACAGGAAGTAGGGTAACAGATCAATAATAGGCCATGTATATAATAAGCAACATTAAAATATATTAATTATTGACAATTGATCTTTTTCACATGATTATTGAACAATAATTTGAAGTAATGACAAAATTGGACACCGAATGAACAATCGAATATAAATTAACGTTTTAAGTGTACACAGAAAATAAGTAATTAGCTGCATCTACAAATATATTTTTAAACACACGCATAGAGAACTAATAATATTTTTGGTTATTTTTTGGTGTGTAATAATGAATATACTATGTATTTTTTTAAATATTGAAAATGGGAATCGACTACTTAAAAAGTATCTGTCACACGTTAGTTTCTCCATGCGATGCTAGGGAAATCTCTTCGTTGTCACTGCGATGTCAGATGTCAGTTTGAAATCATATCCCTCAAAGCCGCATTTATAAAATATACGTCAAATTAATAATATTACAGAAATATAGGGCTGTGAAAGCTACGCTTGTCTAGCTGATGATGTTATTTTTTCGTATTTGCTTGTCACAGCGTTCGTTAATGGTTGACAGGTACTTACTATTAATTATTTTTAAAAGTCGAGTGATATTCGAAAGTTAAAAAATTAAATTAGACATGATATACCCGTTATTATTTTTCATTTAGATCATAGGATTAAAGCATATATGCATATGTATAAATAATAACTGTAACCTATTTACCCGAAATTACTGCTATACGGATTTTTAATGATCAATCACCTATTTCTTTCTTTAGGGTTTCGTAACCTAATGGCAAAAACGGAACTGTTATAATTTTGTCCTATTCGTCTGTCCCTCTATCTGTCTATCATTTTACACTAAGACTGTTGGTCCTATATAGATGAAATTTGGATGGTAGGTGTCCTCTATAAATCGCTATTCAATGAAATAATGGAATTATGAAAAAATAATATTAGAGGGTGGAACTTCATACATGTAACTGAGGGATGAAAAAAAAATCAGGGTACATAGGCATGTGGAGTATCGTTAGATAGGTATAAATGATATAGAGGTTCCAAAAGAACTTTTTAATTTAAGGCAATAGTTGGTGAGACATGCGCTTCTAAAATTTTAAAAAGCATGTCACCCTTCCTCTTACTTTTCAATTAAAGTGTGCAAAATTTTGAAAAAAATTAAGGTAGAACTTAAAATAAGCTTTTAACGAAAATAAATTGTTTGAATAAGATAAGTTATGTAGTTTTTGAGATTTTGGATATTTTCCCTACCGACCGCAGCAATAGCTCTAACTTTCAAACTATACCTACAAAAGTCTTTAATGCATACGAAATAACTTTAATATTGTTTGGTGCAACGAAACACTTCATTCGTGAGTCCGATTGTCGTTGACTTGGCCGGTTTTTTCAATAATATTGAAACGTTTACGACGGGGATATTGTCGTGCAAAAAAGAAAAAATAAATTACCTATGTAAATTAGAGTTAATATTTTTTGTTTATATATAGTAGAGTTAAAATTTAGTAAGGGTATATTAGTATTATAAAAATGATAAAATTTTGGAAACTAGGTCGATCTTCCTCATCGTTCTTTTTAAAACAAAAAAAAAATGATTTGTTCTATACTGAATGAGTCCTTTCCAATGATCTACAAAAATATTTCAATAAATAAATCTCTATATACATGTATAGCACGAAATTATACCAATTAGTGATTTTGATAATATAATAGTTTACATTAGATTTTTCGATTATTGTGTAGACGTTGCCACTGTGAACCGCACGCTTATAATTATTGTGCTAAATAACACAAAGTCAAGCGTAGTAGTAATTAGGTGAAACACCAAATCCACCATATAATTTTAGACTTTTTTTGAGTGAGCATCCATTAAATAAGCTCTGAGATAACATAAGCGAAACCTGGACGCTGAATCCGAACATGACTCATTCCCACGACAAATTTCTTCAAATGATTATAACACGTCACGGCGCTAAGATTGATCGTAAAGGGGTCAATGGTCGTTCATCCGAGGGCACTTTATTTATAAACAGCGTGTTAAACACGTTTATACAACGGGTATAACGTAAATATAATCCTCGTCCCGCTGAAATGAAAGCTCCACAGTCGGCAGCGACGTCTAAAAAGTGGTGCGAAAAGCTTAATGTCACGCGATTACAAATTCAGCAACTAAATACCTGACGAATGACGTGGCATGGTTTAGAATTAATTTGTATTACGTTAAGAATTAGATCGCTTCGTTGACATGAAAACGCCTGCCATTCGAAATAGGTCGCGGCAGACGTGCACGTGGCACCATAATAATGAGCACATGTATGGTACTTCCAGTGAACACAAATAAACCAAATTTAGAGCAAAGATTGGACTTAGGGCATAGTTGAAGGAGAAACCCTAAAATTTTAATATTAGTGCATTATAATACCGAAAAAAAGAGGAAGGTGTTAGCGATTAGGATAAATTTGTTGAATATTCTCTAAACTTTTTTAGGAGAAAAACGTGTTTCACATTGAGGTAACGTGCCACTAAGCTTTATTACTACTTACTTGGGTTAAAATTAGAATTCACTCTAGTGCCTTCTTGTGGCAGTTACCATAAACCACGCTTATTGACCTGTTTTCCATATTTTAATATATGTCAACATCACGGTGTGTACGTTTTACGACCAATTTGATGACCTGCTGAACAGTTTGTATGTATGTATGTATGTTTCGGATGTTGTAAGACCATTACAAACTGTGTTACCAATTTTCTTCTGCGTTTTATACAAATATGTGTATGTTAGGCTAGATGTTCGCGTTATAGGATATAAGAGATTTATAACATAACTTTTTGGAATTTGGAGAATGTTTATTTACGGAACTTTCGCCATAATCACTCAGGTTGTTAAAAATATTATTATTGTATATTCTGAAAGTTAGGAAAAAGAACATGGAATTTTTTTCCCAATCGTGAAATGTTTAGATAGCTTCGCTAAATCTTATTGGAAAAAATTATGAAATTAATCTAAATAAGCAGGATAAAACGTGACAATTTTTTTATAATTTGCACGACGATCAAAATTTAAAAAAGATAATTTTATGAAATAATCTAGATCCAGAGAAAATTTAAAATAATTCCAATTTTATTAACTGTGCCAGTTTTTATAATATTTCCCTCATAACAAACAGTGTGTGTCAACATTGACTTCTATAAATAATAATATATGTCAATATAATGCAGAATTTTAATGAAACCTTTTTTAGATCTAGCAATTGTAGATATACCAGGAAAGGGACATATATTTTAAAAAAATTGAAATCTAATAGGTTGTGACTTGTAAAATGATAAATAAAATAAACATGATGTCTATAGATATAAAGAATTTTAAGGATGTTATAACAAGAAAAAAAAGTATCACTTTTGAACTGTTATTGTTATCCTTAAAAATATTATCATACTTCCTAATTTATTTCAATTTAAAATGGACCTACGAACAATTTTAGTTACTAGGAGTTTATAACAGGTGAATATAGAAAAAACTAGTTTATGAAGATAATATCACAGGGATTCCATGATTCTCAAAATAGGATATACATTGAAAAGGTACAATTTGGTTTACCATAAAATTATAAATTAATTGTTATTTGTACTTGAATTACACAGGAATTTTAAGATAATACATAATTTTTGCAATAATTGCAACTTTTTAAACACAATTTAATACAAAAAGAACAATTATGGAAGAAAATACTTTAGGATCCTTTTAGGACAGAAGTTTTTAAGGCTCCACCCCTCAAAATGAGAAAAAACCCACCCTTATAGGTTGTCTGTTCGAATATCAATTTGTCCGTCAAAGGCATTTTTCTCGGAAACGGCTTAATACACGAAATTAGATTCTGAGTCCTATATAGCTTTACATTGCTGTAAAAATGTTAAGTTTTTTGGTTCACGTAAAAAAGATATAGTCTTTTAAAGGGTATTTTTTTCTTTATTTTCAACATACTCTTAACCACTGATCATTAAAACCTATAGGGTACTTCCAGTCGATATACAATCTTGAACGTCGACATAATGGAAAATTTTATTGTACAAGTAAAGGAAAAATCCAAAAATAGATTATTTTTTACTTTATGTGGAATTATAATTTTTTTTTTAAATATGCGCCAATGAAAGATTTATATCTTCGTATGTAGATGTATATCGTAGCAGTGTCGTATGTAGATGTATATCGTAGCAGTGTCGTATGTAGATGTATATCGTAGCAGGCAATATTTCTTTATTTATACTTTGTCTTAGTCACTGATTATAATCAAAACCTATAATGGTACTTCTGGTCGACTTACAATCTTGAAAGTGGGCATAATGGGAGGTCTTATACCACCAGTAAAGGGAAAAACCCAAAAACCGATTATTTAATAAATATTAATTTTATGTGGAATTATACATTTTTTCTAAATATATGCCTGTTAAAGATTTAGTGGGCAATATATTTACGTTCTGAAATATTAAAATTTTGTAAATCGTTTAATCAAAATATTATATAAGTACCGTTAAATATTTATACATGTTTAAACGTGTACCGAACCATCTTAGTGTGAATTATACTTGTGCTTGAGGGGTTCTTTAAATTAGGTACTATTTCACAAAGTATTTTGATAAAAAACCCCTACTACTGATTGACGTCGAATGAAAAAAACCATTTTCATGTCACTTTGGTGTTTAAAATAAGGCCAGACTATACATAATTTCAATTATTCACGTGCGAATATTAGTACCATATTATCTTTAAAATCTCTCCTCATCTATCAAGTATCGCAGCAACGCGGTTCAGCAACTGTTCAGATCAGAATGTGCAGAATTGCGGAACGCGCGACGTTAACTTGGATCTTGGCACTGAATAATAATGCCACTGGCACGCAGCGATCAGAACAGTATTCCCTGAATAATGATATAAATAGTGCTGATTATTCGAATGCGCTAACGTTCTAGCCAAAATGCATAGCTTGCCCTCAATAAAAATAAGGTACAGTCCATATAAACTAATTTCTACCTTGATACTTTAGAGTACCGAGAATGAATTGTATTATATTAAATACCGAGAATGAATTGTATAAGAATGTATTGTAGCTAGGTATAATATCCGTCGATTCGTTCACAGTTTGTACCTTTCAAATCTTTAGGACAAAAGTAATTGACATCTGAGGCAGTCAGTGTAAGAAACTAGGTATGTACTTGCATATTTACTACTGTTTTATAATGTTTTTATTTATATACATTAAATATAATGGTTTTCTAGATCGTATTGTTACATTAGCTCAGTTTTCTATTTTTTGAGTTTAAGTCTATTTAAATTTGAAATTGCGTCCTGTTATTCCAAAATAGTTGAAGAACTGACTCCAAAATTTCAACAATGAGGTATAAAAATAATGACTACACCAGCAAAGTGGGTAACGCCCGAATATTATACGTATTATTCAAGTTGTGACAGCAGAAAGTTTTCTGTGAAAATGTTCTTCTCAAAGTCCTTCTGACTCAACTAAGGCAGAAAATTTGCTTCCATGCACAGAGTCCACATTGAAAGAGGAAAATCAGGAAAATGGGAAGAAAAAATGATATATCAATTAAGTTCATCAAAACATATTCATGAAAAAGTTTTAGACTTTTTTATGAAGAGA